>BMAR01000164.1:37500-40000 GCA_021605115.1 Astrephomene gubernaculifera
AACTGTTAGCAACTGTTAGCAGTTGTTAGCAGCTGTTAGCAGCTGACAGTAGCTGTCAGCAGCTGACAGTAGCTGTCAGCAGCTGTCAGCACCTGACAGCAGCTGTCAGCAGCTGACAGCAGCTGTCAGCAGCTAACAGCAGCTGTTAGCAGTTGTTGCATGCTTGCTTTTTCTTGCAGCAGTTAGTTGCTAGAATCCTCTCTCCGCCGAAAGAACTTAGTTTTAGTTTTAGTAGTGTGATGAGAAACAGTTGAGTTAAGTGTTTTGAACAGTTGATGACGTCATCATCCGTCCTCTGGCTTGGAATGCCTTGGCTCAAACCAATGTGCGCTTACACCCTGTTGCAAAGAGCAAAGGTGTCCTGCGAAGTTGGCTTCCGACTTTGTGCTGGAGCTCAACGCACATCGAGGTGCTTGTATTAATATCCGTTGGAAAGGCTTGCGAACCGAGTTAAACAGCTAGTACAGCTGGTGCCGTTACCTTAGGGTTGGGCGTAATCACCGGTTAGCGTTGAAGCTTTGTCCTGCGGAAAGTCGCATGCTTGCATCTGCCAGGTGGTACGGGCTGCACCTTTTAGAAGTTGAAGACTCGTCCAAACCGCAGTTGTGGGTTGCGTTTGCTTTCGGGGCGCTGGTTCAGAGCTGGAGGAATGTTCAGAGGGGCTTCGTGGCAAGAGAACCTTCAGGATGGGCACATGCCTTTCCTGGAGCATCTCACGAGTGCTTACTCAAGAAGCGCTTGAATTGGATTTAATTCCTGGCTAGCCCCTAGGGGCTAGCCCCTTGGAATATGTTCTCTGCAGTAACGCTCAGTGTGTTGCTGTAGAGGGCAGTTCAATTTAAGGCAGCTACCTGGTTGATCCTGCCAGTAGTCATATGCTTGTCTCAAAGATTAAGCCATGCATGTCTAAGTATAAACTGCTATACTGTGAAACTGCGAATGGCTCATTAAATCAGTTATAGTTTATTTGATGGTACCTACTACTTGGATACCCGTAGTAATTCTAGAGCTAATACATGCGCACAACCCGACTTCTGGAAGGGTCGTATTTATTAGATAAAAGGCCAGCCGGCTTTGCCCGACCTGCGGTGAATCATGATAACTTTACGAATCGTATGGCCTTGTGCCGACGATGTTCATTCACATTTCTGCCCTATCACTTCGATGGTAGGATAGAGGCCTACCATGGTGGTAACGGGTGACGGAGGGATTAGGGTTTCGATTCCGGAGAGGGAGCCTGAGAGATGGCTACCACATCCAAGGAAGGCAGCAGGCGCGCAAATTACCCAATCCCGACACGGGGAGGTAGTGACATAAAATAACAATACTGGGCGCTTCGCGTCTGGTAATTGGAATGAGTACAATCTAAATCCCTTAACGAGGATCCATTGAGGGCAAGTCTGGTGCCAGCAGCCGCGGTAATTCCAGCTCCAATAGCGTATATTTAAGTTGTTGCAGTTAAAAAGCTCGTAGTTGGATTCGGGTGGGGTGGCGCGGTCCGCTCTGGTGTGCACTGCCGCTGCTCCACCTTCCTGCCGGGGACGGGCTCCTGGCTTCACTGTTCGGGACTCGGATGTCGCGAGGTTACTTTGAGTAAATTAGAGTGTTCAAAGCGAGCCTACGCTCTGAATACATGAGCATGGAATAACACGATAGGACTCTGGCCTATCTGTTGTCCTGTAGACCGGAGTAAATGATTAAGAGGGGTAGTCGGGGGCATTCGTATTCCGTTGTCAGAGGTGAAATTCTTGGATTTACGGAAGACGACATCTGCGAAAGCATTTGCCAGGACTACTTTCCATTGATCAAGAACGAAAGTTGGGGGCTCGAAGACGATTAGATACCGTCGTAGTCTCAACCATAAACGATGCCGACTAGGATTGGCAGGTGTTCTTTTGATGACCCTGCCAGCACCTTATGAGAAATCAAAGTTTTTGGGTTCCGGGGGGAGTATGGTCGCAAGGCTGAAACTTAAAGGAATTGACGGAAGGGCACCACCAGGCGTGGAGCCTGCGGCTTAATTTGACTCAACACGGGGAAACTTACCAGGTCCAGACACGGGAAGGATTGACAGATTGAGAGCTCTTTCTTGATTCTGTGGGTGGTGGTGCATGGCCGTTCTTAGTTGGTGGGTTGCCTTGTCAGGTTGATTCCGGTAACGAACGAGACCTCAGCCTGCTAAATAGTCAGCATCGCACCTGCGGTGCGCAGACTTCTTAGAGGGACTATTGGCGTTCAGCCAATGGAAGTATGAGGCGATAACAGGTCTGTGATGCCCTTAGATGTTCTGGGCCGCACGCGCGCTACACTGACGCGACCAACGAGCCTATCCTTGGCCGAGAGGCCCGGGTAATCTTGTAAACCGCGTCGTGATGGGGATAGATTATTGCAATTATTAGTCTTCAACGAGGAATGCCTAGTAAGCGCGAGTCATCAGCTCGCGTTGATTACGTCCCTGCCCTTTGTACACACCGCCCGTCGCTCCTACCGATTGGGTGTG
>BMAR01000164.1:45000-46819 GCA_021605115.1 Astrephomene gubernaculifera
CGCGAGGATGATGAGGTCGAGCGCGTGGATGTTGAGGTCGAGCACGCGGATGTTGAGGTCGAGCGCGTGGACGTTGAGGTCGAGCGCGTGGATGTTGAGGTCGAGCGCGCGGACATTGAGGTCGAGCGCGTGGATGTTGAGGTCGAGCGAGCGGACGTTGAGGTCGAGCGCTTGGACGTTGAGGTCGAGCGCGAGGACGATGAGGTCGAGCGCGTGGATGTTGAGGTCGAGCGCTTGGACGTTGAGGTCGAGCGCTTGGACGTTGAGGTCGAGCACGTGGATGTTGAGGTCGAGCGCGCGGACGTTGAGGTCGAGCGTGCGAACGTTGAGGGTGAGCGTGCGAATGTTGAGGGTGAGCGCGAGGACGATGAGGTCGAGCGCGTGGATGTTGAGGTCGAGCGCTTGGACGTTGAGGTCGAGCGCTTGGACGTTGAGGTCGAGCACGTGGAAGAAACTCTATGCAAGGTTTTGACTTACGGAACATGTTCATCACGTGTTCCCTCAAGTGATTATCATGACGTGTTTCCCTAGACAATTCTTGCCACGTGTATCCCCCAGAGAATCGTCCTGACAGTTGAAGTACAGAAGAACTATAAGAGTTTGTGTTGTTCTAATAAGTCCAGGGAGGGTGAGCGCGAGGATGATGAGGTCGAGCGCGTGGATGTTGAGGTCGAGCACGCGGATGTTGAGGTCGAGCGCGTGGACGTTGAGGTCGAGCGCGTGGATGTTGAGGTCGAGCGCGCGGACATTGAGGTCGAGCGCGTGGATGTTGAGGTCGAGCGCGCGGACATTGAGGTCGAGCGCGTGGATGTTGAGGTCGAGCGCTTGGACGTTGAGGTCGAGCGCTTGGACGTTGAGGTCGAGCACGTGGATGTTGAGGTCGAGCGCGCGGACGTTGAGGTCGAGCGTGCGAAACGTTGAGGGTGAGCGTGCGAACGTTGAGGGTGAGCGCGAGGACGATGAGGTCGAGCGCGTGGATGTTGAGGTCCGAGCGCTTGGACGTTGAATCGAGCGCTTGGACGTTGAGGTCGAGCGCGTGGATGTTGAGGTCGACGCGCGGACGTTGAGGTCGAGCGCGTGAACGTTGAGGTCGAGCGCGTGGACGTTGAGGTCGAGCGCGAGGACGATGAGGTCGAGCACGTGGATGTTGAGGTCGAGCATTGGACGTTGAGGTCGAGCGCTTGGACGTTGAGGTCGAGCACGTGGATGTTGAGGTCGAGCGCGCGGACGTTGAGTCGAGCGTGCGAACGTTGAGGGTGAGCGTGCGAACGTTGAGGGTGAGCGCGAGGACGATGAGGTCGAGCGCGGGATGTTGATGTCGAGCGCTTGGACGTTGAGGTCGAGCGCTTGGACGTTGAGGTCGAGCGCGTGGATGTTGAGGTCGAGCGCGCGGACGTTGAGGTCGAGCGCGTGAACGTTGAGGTCGAGCGCGTGGACGTTGAGGTCGAGCGCGAGGACGATGAGGTCGAGCGCGTGGATGTTGAGGTCGAGCGCTTGGACGTTGAGGTCGAGCGCTTGGACGTTGAGGTCGAGCGCGTGGATGTTGAGGTCGAGCGCGTTGATGTTGAGGTCGAGCGCGCGGACATTGACGTTTAGCGCGCGGACATTGACGTTTAGCGCGCGGACATTGACGTTTAACGCGCGGACATTGACGTTTAGCGCGCAGACGTTCGGCCATAGCATGCAGAAGTTCATCCTTAGCGTGCTGAAGTTCACAGCAGCAGAGTGTACCGTTCCAGCCCCTACTATTAGGATTGTTATTCCAGTGTTGGACGGTGGATTGGAGTGGAGTCGGTGGAGTTGGTGGGTCTGCAGAGTG
>BMAR01000165.1:12500-15000 GCA_021605115.1 Astrephomene gubernaculifera
TTTTGACTTACGGAACATGTTCATCACGTGTTCCCTCAAGTGATTATCATGACGTGTTTCCCTAGACAATTCTTGCCACGTGTATCCCCCAGAGAATCGTCCTGACAGTTGAAGTACAGAAGAACTATAAGAGTTTGTGTTGTTCTAATAAGTCCAGGGAGGGTGAGCGCGAGGATGATGAGGTCGAGCGCGTGGATGTTGAGGTCGAGCACGCGGATGTTGAGGTCGAGCGCGCGGACGTTGAGGTCGAGCGCGTGGATGTTGAGGTCGAGCGCGCGGACATTGAGGTCGAGCGCGTGGATGTTGAGGTCGAGCGAGCGGACGTTGAGGTCGAGCGCTTGGACGTTGAGGTCGAGCGCTTGGACGTTGAGGTCGAGCGCGAGGACGATGAGGTCGAGCGCGTGGATGTTGAGGTCGAGCGCTTGGACGTTGAGGTCGAGCGCTTGGACGTTGAGGTCGAGCACGTGGATGTTGAGGTCGAGCGCGCGGACGTTGAGGTCGAGCGTGCGAACGTTGAGGGTGAGCGTGCGAACGTTGAGGGTGAGCGCGAGGACGATGAGGTCGAGCGCGTGGATGTTGAGGTCGAGCGCTTGGACGTTGAGATCGAGCGCTTGGACGTTGAGGTCGAGCGCGTGGATGTTGAGGTCGAGCGCGCGGACGTTGAGGTCGAGCGCGTGAACGTTGAGGTCGAGCGCGTGGACGTTGAGGTCGAGCGCGAGGACGATGAGGTCGAGCGCGCGGACGTTGAGGTCGAGCGCGTGAACGTTGAGGTCGAGCGCGCGGACATTGAGGTCGAGCGCGTGGAAGAAACTCTATGCAAGGTTTTGACTTACGGAACATGTTCATCACGTGTTCCCTCAAGTGATTATCATGACGTGTTTCCCTAGACAATTCTTGCCACGTGTATCCCCCAGAGAATCGTCCTGACAGTTGAAGTACAGAAGAACTATAAGAGTTTGTGTTGTTCTAATAAGTCCAGGGAGGGTGAGCGCTTGGACGTTGAGATCGAGCGCTTGGACGTTGAGGTCGAGCGCGTGGATGTTGAGGTCGAGCGCGCGGACGTTGAGGTCGAGCGCGTGAACGTTGAGGTCGAGCGCGCGGACATTGAGGTCGAGCGCGTGGATGTTGAGGTCGAGCGAGCGGACGTTGAGGTCGAGCGCTTGGACGTTGAGGTCGAGCGCGAGGACGATGAGGTCGAGCGCGTGGATGTTGAGGTCGAGCGCTTGGACGTTGAGGTCGAGCGCTTGGACGTTGAGGTCGAGCACGTGGATGTTGAGGTCGAGCGCGCGGACGTTGAGGTCGAGCGTGCGAACGTTGAGGGTGAGCGTGCGAACGTTGAGGGTGAGCGCGAGGACGATGAGGTCGAGCGCGTGGATGTTGAGGTCGAGCGCTTGGACGTTGAGATCGAGCGCTTGGACGTTGAGGTCGAGCGCGTGGATGTTGAGGTCGAGCGCGCGGACGTTGAGGTCGAGCGCGTGAACGTTGAGGTCGAGCGCGTGGACGTTGAGGTCGAGCGCGAGGACGATGAGGTCGAGCGCGCGGACGTTGAGGTCGAGCGCGTGAACGTTGAGGTCGAGCGCGCGGACATTGAGGTCGAGCGCGTGGATGTTGAGGTCGAGCGAGCGGACGTTGAGGTCGAGCGCTTGGACGTTGAGGTCGAGCGCGAGGACGATGAGGTCGAGCGCGTGGATGTTGAGGTCGAGCGCTTGGACGTTGAGGTCGAGCGCTTGGACGTTGAGGTCGAGCACGTGGATGTTGAGGTCGAGCGCGCGGACGTTGAGGTCGAGCGCGTGAACGTTGAGGTCGAGCGCGTGGACGTTGAGGTCGAGCGCGAGGACGATGAGGTCGAGCGCGTGGATGTTGAGGTCGAGCGCTTGGACGTTGAGGTCGAGCGCTTGGACGTTGAGGTCGAGCGCGTGGATGTTGAGGTCGAGCGCGTTGATGTTGAGGTCGAGCGCGCGGACATTGACGTTTAGCGCGCGGACATTGATGTTTAGCGCGCGGACATTGACGTTTAACGCGCGGACATTGACGTTTAGCGCGCAGACGTTCGGCCATAGCATGCAGAAGTTCATCCTTAGCGTGCTGAAGTTCACAGCAGCAGAGTGTACCGTTCCAGCCCCTACTATTAGGATTGTTATTCCAGTGTTGGACGGTGGATTGGAGTGGAGTCGGTGGAGTTGGTGGAGTCTGCAGAGTGAACCTTGCACAGCCCATTGCTGGAGCTTCACATGGTTGTTTTGTGCAGCTTTTCTGGGGTGGGTATAGCGGCTTAGGGGCTCTCTGCTTGGTGTATTGCTGTCCCAAAATACCAAGATCTCGTGGTTTCATGGGGATTTTAATATACGAGTGCTAGCTACGTTTTTCTGCTTATGCTTAACATTTCGGAAACGACATTTTATTGCCAAATTTAGGCCCAAAAAAATTTGCATTTTTGGTACAAAAGGGGCTCCTTATGCCATTTTTGGATTGTTGGCAACAAGAAAAAGCAAGTGTACGA
>BMAR01000165.1:22500-25000 GCA_021605115.1 Astrephomene gubernaculifera
AGTACAGAAGAACTATAAGAGTTTGTGTTGTTCTAATAAGTCCAGGGAGGGTGAGCGCGAGGATGATGAGGTCGAGCGCGTGGATGTTGAGGTCGAGCACGCGGATGTTGAGGTCGAGCGCGCGGACGTTGAGGTCGAGCGCGTGGATGTTGAGGTCGAGCGCGCGGACATTGAGGTCGAGCGCGTGGATGTTGAGGTCGAGCGAGCGGACGTTGAGGTCGAGCGCTTGGACGTTGAGGTCGAGCGCTTGGACGTTGAGGTCGAGCGCGAGGACGATGAGGTCGAGCGCGTGGATGTTGAGGTCGAGCGCTTGGACGTTGAGGTCGAGCGCTTGGACGTTGAGGTCGAGCACGTGGATGTTGAGGTCGAGCGCGCGGACGTTGAGGTCGAGCGTGCGAACGTTGAGGGTGAGCGTGCGAACGTTGAGGGTGAGCGCGAGGACGATGAGGTCGAGCGCGTGGATGTTGAGGTCGAGCGCTTGGACGTTGAGATCGAGCGCTTGGACGTTGAGGTCGAGCGCGTGGATGTTGAGGTCGAGCGCGCGGACGTTGAGGTCGAGCGCGTGAACGTTGAGGTCGAGCGCGTGGACGTTGAGGTCGAGCGCGAGGACGATGAGGTCGAGCGCGCGGACGTTGAGGTCGAGCGCGTGAACGTTGAGGTCGAGCGCGCGGACATTGAGGTCGAGCGCGTGGAAGAAACTCTATGCAAGGTTTTGACTTACGGAACATGTTCATCACGTGTTCCCTCAAGTGATTATCATGACGTGTTTCCCTAGACAATTCTTGCCACGTGTATCCCCCAGAGAATCGTCCTGACAGTTGAAGTACAGAAGAACTATAAGAGTTTGTGTTGTTCTAATAAGTCCAGGGAGGGTGAGCGCTTGGACGTTGAGATCGAGCGCTTGGACGTTGAGGTCGAGCGCGTGGATGTTGAGGTCGAGCGCGCGGACGTTGAGGTCGAGCGCGTGAACGTTGAGGTCGAGCGCGCGGACATTGAGGTCGAGCGCGTGGATGTTGAGGTCGAGCGAGCGGACGTTGAGGTCGAGCGCTTGGACGTTGAGGTCGAGCGCGAGGACGATGAGGTCGAGCGCGTGGATGTTGAGGTCGAGCGCTTGGACGTTGAGGTCGAGCGCTTGGACGTTGAGGTCGAGCACGTGGATGTTGAGGTCGAGCGCGCGGACGTTGAGGTCGAGCGTGCGAACGTTGAGGGTGAGCGTGCGAACGTTGAGGGTGAGCGCGAGGACGATGAGGTCGAGCGCGTGGATGTTGAGGTCGAGCGCTTGGACGTTGAGATCGAGCGCTTGGACGTTGAGGTCGAGCGCGTGGATGTTGAGGTCGAGCGCGCGGACGTTGAGGTCGAGCGCGTGAACGTTGAGGTCGAGCGCGTGGACGTTGAGGTCGAGCGCGAGGACGATGAGGTCGAGCGCGCGGACGTTGAGGTCGAGCGCGTGAACGTTGAGGTCGAGCGCGCGGACATTGAGGTCGAGCGCGTGGATGTTGAGGTCGAGCGAGCGGACGTTGAGGTCGAGCGCTTGGACGTTGAGGTCGAGCGCGAGGACGATGAGGTCGAGCGCGTGGATGTTGAGGTCGAGCGCTTGGACGTTGAGGTCGAGCGCTTGGACGTTGAGGTCGAGCACGTGGATGTTGAGGTCGAGCGCGCGGACGTTGAGGTCGAGCGCGTGAACGTTGAGGTCGAGCGCGTGGACGTTGAGGTCGAGCGCGAGGACGATGAGGTCGAGCGCGTGGATGTTGAGGTCGAGCGCTTGGACGTTGAGGTCGAGCGCTTGGACGTTGAGGTCGAGCGCGTGGATGTTGAGGTCGAGCGCGTTGATGTTGAGGTCGAGCGCGCGGACATTGACGTTTAGCGCGCGGACATTGATGTTTAGCGCGCGGACATTGACGTTTAACGCGCGGACATTGACGTTTAGCGCGCAGACGTTCGGCCATAGCATGCAGAAGTTCATCCTTAGCGTGCTGAAGTTCACAGCAGCAGAGTGTACCGTTCCAGCCCCTACTATTAGGATTGTTATTCCAGTGTTGGACGGTGGATTGGAGTGGAGTCGGTGGAGTTGGTGGAGTCTGCAGAGTGAACCTTGCACAGCCCATTGCTGGAGCTTCACATGGTTGTTTTGTGCAGCTTTTCTGGGGTGGGTATAGCGGCTTAGGGGCTCTCTGCTTGGTGTATTGCTGTCCCAAAATACCAAGATCTCGTGGTTTCATGGGGATTTTAATATACGAGTGCTAGCTACGTTTTTCTGCTTATGCTTAACATTTCGGAAACGACATTTTATTGCCAAATTTAGGCCCAAAAAAATTTGCATTTTTGGTACAAAAGGGGCTCCTTATGCCATTTTTGGATTGTTGGCAACAAGAAAAAGCAAGTGTACGACAACTGAAAACAGCTCAAGCAGCTGTTAGCAGTTGTTGAACAGTTGCTTTTCTGCACTGCTCAGTGCTGTTGACTGCACTGCTTAACAGTGCTGTTGACTGCACTGCTTAAC
>BMAR01000165.1:42500-45000 GCA_021605115.1 Astrephomene gubernaculifera
GCTTGGACGTTGAGGTCGAGCGCTTGGACGTTGAGGTCGAGCGCGAGGACGATGAGGTCGAGCGCGTGGATGTTGAGGTCGAGCGCTTGGACGTTGAGGTCGAGCGCTTGGACGTTGAGGTCGAGCACGTGGATGTTGAGGTCGAGCGCGCGGACGTTGAGGTCGAGCGTGCGAACGTTGAGGGTGAGCGTGCGAACGTTGAGGGTGAGCGCGAGGACGATGAGGTCGAGCGCGTGGATGTTGAGGTCGAGCGCTTGGACGTTGAGATCGAGCGCTTGGACGTTGAGGTCGAGCGCGTGGATGTTGAGGTCGAGCGCGCGGACGTTGAGGTCGAGCGCGTGAACGTTGAGGTCGAGCGCGTGGACGTTGAGGTCGAGCGCGAGGACGATGAGGTCGAGCGCGCGGACGTTGAGGTCGAGCGCGTGAACGTTGAGGTCGAGCGCGCGGACATTGAGGTCGAGCGCGTGGAAGAAACTCTATGCAAGGTTTTGACTTACGGAACATGTTCATCACGTGTTCCCTCAAGTGATTATCATGACGTGTTTCCCTAGACAATTCTTGCCACGTGTATCCCCCAGAGAATCGTCCTGACAGTTGAAGTACAGAAGAACTATAAGAGTTTGTGTTGTTCTAATAAGTCCAGGGAGGGTGAGCGCTTGGACGTTGAGATCGAGCGCTTGGACGTTGAGGTCGAGCGCGTGGATGTTGAGGTCGAGCGCGCGGACGTTGAGGTCGAGCGCGTGAACGTTGAGGTCGAGCGCGCGGACATTGAGGTCGAGCGCGTGGATGTTGAGGTCGAGCGAGCGGACGTTGAGGTCGAGCGCTTGGACGTTGAGGTCGAGCGCGAGGACGATGAGGTCGAGCGCGTGGATGTTGAGGTCGAGCGCTTGGACGTTGAGGTCGAGCGCTTGGACGTTGAGGTCGAGCACGTGGATGTTGAGGTCGAGCGCGCGGACGTTGAGGTCGAGCGTGCGAACGTTGAGGGTGAGCGTGCGAACGTTGAGGGTGAGCGCGAGGACGATGAGGTCGAGCGCGTGGATGTTGAGGTCGAGCGCTTGGACGTTGAGATCGAGCGCTTGGACGTTGAGGTCGAGCGCGTGGATGTTGAGGTCGAGCGCGCGGACGTTGAGGTCGAGCGCGTGAACGTTGAGGTCGAGCGCGTGGACGTTGAGGTCGAGCGCGAGGACGATGAGGTCGAGCGCGCGGACGTTGAGGTCGAGCGCGTGAACGTTGAGGTCGAGCGCGCGGACATTGAGGTCGAGCGCGTGGATGTTGAGGTCGAGCGAGCGGACGTTGAGGTCGAGCGCTTGGACGTTGAGGTCGAGCGCGAGGACGATGAGGTCGAGCGCGTGGATGTTGAGGTCGAGCGCTTGGACGTTGAGGTCGAGCGCTTGGACGTTGAGGTCGAGCACGTGGATGTTGAGGTCGAGCGCGCGGACGTTGAGGTCGAGCGCGTGAACGTTGAGGTCGAGCGCGTGGACGTTGAGGTCGAGCGCGAGGACGATGAGGTCGAGCGCGTGGATGTTGAGGTCGAGCGCTTGGACGTTGAGGTCGAGCGCTTGGACGTTGAGGTCGAGCGCGTGGATGTTGAGGTCGAGCGCGTTGATGTTGAGGTCGAGCGCGCGGACATTGACGTTTAGCGCGCGGACATTGATGTTTAGCGCGCGGACATTGACGTTTAACGCGCGGACATTGACGTTTAGCGCGCAGACGTTCGGCCATAGCATGCAGAAGTTCATCCTTAGCGTGCTGAAGTTCACAGCAGCAGAGTGTACCGTTCCAGCCCCTACTATTAGGATTGTTATTCCAGTGTTGGACGGTGGATTGGAGTGGAGTCGGTGGAGTTGGTGGAGTCTGCAGAGTGAACCTTGCACAGCCCATTGCTGGAGCTTCACATGGTTGTTTTGTGCAGCTTTTCTGGGGTGGGTATAGCGGCTTAGGGGCTCTCTGCTTGGTGTATTGCTGTCCCAAAATACCAAGATCTCGTGGTTTCATGGGGATTTTAATATACGAGTGCTAGCTACGTTTTTCTGCTTATGCTTAACATTTCGGAAACGACATTTTATTGCCAAATTTAGGCCCAAAAAAATTTGCATTTTTGGTACAAAAGGGGCTCCTTATGCCATTTTTGGATTGTTGGCAACAAGAAAAAGCAAGTGTACGACAACTGAAAACAGCTCAAGCAGCTGTTAGCAGTTGTTGAACAGTTGCTTTTCTGCACTGCTCAGTGCTGTTGACTGCACTGCTTAACAGTGCTGTTGACTGCACTGCTTAACAGTGCTGTTGACTGCACTGCTTAACAGTGCTGTTGACTGCACTGCTTAACAGTGCTGTTGACTGCACTGCTTAACAGTGCTGTTGACTGCACTGCTTAACAGTGCTGTTGACTGCCTAACAGTGCTTTCTCCTCTCTCCGCCGAAAGAACTTAGTTTTAGTTTTAGTAGTGTGATGAGAAACAGTTGAGTTAAGTGTTTTGAAACAGTTGATGACGTCATCATC
>BMAR01000166.1:17500-22500 GCA_021605115.1 Astrephomene gubernaculifera
TTGTTCTAATAAGTCCAGGGAGGGTGAAGCGCGAGGATGATGAGGTCGAGCGCGTGGATGTTGAGGTCGAGCACGCGGATGTTGAGGTCGAGCGCGTGGACGTTGAGGTAGAGCGCGTGGATGTTGAGGTCGAGCGCGCGGACATTGAGGTCGAGCGCGTGGATGTTGAGGTCGAGCGAGCGGACGTTGAGGTCGAGCGCTTGGACGTTGAGGTCGAGCGCGAGGACGATGAGGTCGAGCGCGTGGATGTTGAGGTCGAGCGCTTGGACGTTGAGGTCGAGCGCTTGGACGTTGAGGTCGAGCACGTGGATGTTGAGAGCGCGCGGACGTTGAGGTTCGAGCGTGCGAACGTTGAGGGTGAGCGTGCGAACGTTGAGGGTGAGCGCGAGGACGATGAGGTCGAGCGCGTGGATGTTGAGGTCGAGCGCTTGGACGTTGAGATCGAGCGCTTGGACGTTGAGGTCGAGCAGCGTGGATGTTGAGGTCGAGCGCTTGGACGTTGAGGTCGAGCGCTTGGACGTTGAGGTCGAGCACGTGGATGTTGAGGTCGAGCGCGCGGACGTTGAGTCGAGCGTGCGAACGTTGAGGGATGCGTGCGAACGTTGAGGGTTGAGCGCGAGGACGATGAGGTCGAGCGCGTGGATGTTGAGGTCGAGCGCTTGGACGATGAGGTCGAGCGCGTGGATGTTGAGGTCGAGCGCTTGGACGTTGAGATCGAGCGCTTGGACGTTGAGGTCGAGCGCGTGGATTGTTGAGGTCGAAGCGCGCGGACATTGAGGTCGAGCGCGTGAACGTTGAGGTCGAGCGCAGTGGATACGTTGAGGTCTGAGCGCGAGGAACGATGATGGTCGAGCGCGTGGATGTTGAGGTCGAGCGCTTGGACGTTGAGGTCGAGCGCTTGGACGTTGAGGTCGAGCGCTTGGACCGTTGAGGTCGACGCGCGTGGATGTTGAGGTCGAGCGCGTTGATTGTTGAGGTCGAGCGCGCGGACATTGACGTTTAGCGCGCGGACATTGACGGTTTAGCGCGCGGACATTGACGTTTAACGCGCGGACATTGACGTTTAGCGCGCGGACATTGACGTTTAGCGCGCAGACGTTCGGCCATAGCATGCAGAAGTTCATCCTTAGCGTGCTGAAGTTCACAGCAGCAGAGTTGTACCGTTCCAGCCCCTACTATTAGGATTGTTATTCCAGTGTTGGACGGTGGATTGAGTGGAGTCGGTGGAGTTGGTGGAGGTCAGCTCCTGCAGTGTTAGACCTTGCACAGCCCATTGCTGGAGCTATCACCTGGTTGTTTTGTGCAGCTTTATTTCTGGGTGTGGGTATAGCGGCTTAGGGGCTCTCTGCTTGGTGTATTGCTGTCCCAAAATACCAAGATTTCGTGGTTTCATGGGGAGTATATACGAGTGCTAGCTACGTTTTTTCTGTTTTTTTATAAAATTTGGGACACCGAAAAAAAATTTTGAAAAATTTTTTTTTTTTTTTGCTCCAGATAGGGCTCCTTATTTCATTTTTGGTTTTGTTGTCAACAAGAAAAGTAAGTGTACGACAACTGCAAACAGCTGTTAGCAACTGCAAGCAGCTGTTAGCAACTGCAAGCAGCTGTTAGCAACTGTTAGCAACTGTTAGCAGTTGTTAGCAGCTGTTAGCAGCTGACAGTAGCTGTCAGCAGCTGACAGTAGCTGTCAGCAGCTGACAGTAGCTGTCAGCAGCTGTCAGCACCTGACAGCAGCTGTCAGCAGCTGACAGCAGCTGTCAGCAGCTAACAGCAGCTGTTAGCAGTTGTTGCATGCTTGCTTTTCTTGCAGCAGTTAGTTGCTAGAATCCTCTCTCCGCCGAAAGAACTTAGTTTTAGTTTTAGTAGTGTGATGGAAACAGTTGAGTTAAGTGTTTTGAAACGTTGATGACGTCATCATCGTCCTCTGGCTTGGAATGCTTGGCTCAAACCAATGTGCGCTTACACCCTGCTTGCAAAGAGCAAAGGTGTCTGCGAAGTTGGCTTCCGACTTTGTGCTGGAGCTCAACGCACATTGAGGTGCTTGTATTAATATCCGTTGGAAAGGCTTGCGAACCGAGTTAAACAGCTAGTACAGCTGGTGCGCGTTACCTTAGGGTTGGGCGTAATCAGCCGGTTAGCGTTGAAGCTTTGGTCTGCGGAAAGTCGCATGCTTGCATCTGCCAGGTGGTACGGGCTGCACCTTTTAGAAGTTGAAGACTCGTCCAAACCGCAGTTGTGGGTTGCGTTTGCTTTCGGGCTTGCCGCTGGTTCAGAGCTGGAGGAATGTTCAGAGGGGCTTCGTGGCAAAGAGATAACCTTCAGGGATGGGCACATGCCTTTCCTGGAGCATCTCACGAGTGCTTACTCAAGAAGCGCTTGAATTGGATTTAATTCCTGGCTAGCCCCTAGGGCTAGCCCCTTGGAATATGTTCTCTGTAACGCTCAGTGTGTTGCTGTAGAGGGCAGTTCAATTTAAGGCAGCTACCTGGTTGATCCTGCCAGTAGTCATATGCTTGTCTCAAAGATTAAGCCATGCATGTCTAAGTATAAACTGCTATACTGTGAAACTGCGAATGGCTCATTAAATCAGTTATAGTTTTATTTGATGGTACCTACTACTTGGATACCCGTAGTAATTCTAGAGCTAATACATGCGCACAACCCGACTTCTGGAAGGGTCGTATTTATTAGATAAAAGGCCAGCCGGCTTTGCCCGACCTGCGGTGAATCATGATAACTTTACGAATCGTATGGCCTTGTGCCGACGATGTTTCATTCAAATTTCTGCCCTATCAACTTTCGATGGTAGGATAGAGGCCTACCATGGTGGTAACGGGTGACGGAGGATTAGGGTTTCGTCATTCCGAGAGGGAGCTCTGAGAGATTGGCTTACCACTTCCAAGGAAGGCAAGCAGGGGTGCGCGCAAATTACCCATCCCGAAACGGGGGAGAGTAGTGACAATAAAATAACAATACTGGGCCGCTTCGCGTTCTGGTGTGTGTGGAACTGAGTAAGAATCTAAAATCCCTAACGAGGATCCATTGACGCAAGTCTGGTGCCAGCACACGTCGTAATAATTCCAGCTCCAATATCGTATATTTTAGAGTTGTTGTCAGTTAAGAAAGCTCGTAGTTGGATTTTCGTGGGAATGGGGGTGGCGGACGGTTCCGCCTCTGGTGTGCACTGCGCTGCTTCCACCTTGCCTGCTTGCCGGGGACATGGGCTCCTGTGTGGCTTCACTGTTCGGGACTCGAGTCGGCGAGGTTACTTTTGAGTAAATTAGAGTGTTTTCAAAAGCAGTGGGCCTACGCTCTCGAATTGATCATTAGCATGGATAACACGATAGGACTCGACTGGCCTAATCTGTTGGTCTGTAGGACCTGGAGTAATGATTAATCGAGGGGTAGTCTCGGGGCATTCGTATTCCGTTGTCAGAGGTGAAATTCTTGGATTTACGGAAGACGAACATCTGCGAAAGCATTTGCCAAGGATACTTTCATTGATCAAGAACGAAAGTTGGGGGCTCGAAGACGATTAGATACCGTCGTAGTCTCAACCATAAACGATGCCGACTAGGGATTGGCAGGTGTTCTTTTGATGACCCTGCCAGCACCTTATGAGAAATCAAGTTTTTGGGTTCCGGGGGAGTATGGTCGCAAGGCTGAAACTTAAAGGAATTGACGGAAGGGCACCACCAGGCTGGCCTGCGGCTTAATTTGACTCAACACGGGGAAACTTACCAGGTCCAGACACGGAAGGATTGACAGATTGAGAGCTCTTTCTTGATTCTGTGGGTGGTGGTGCATGGCCGTTCTTAGTTGGTGGGTTGCCTTGTCAGGTTGATTCCGTAACGAACGAGACCTCAGCCTGCTAAATAGTCAGCATCGCACCTGCGGTGCGCAGACTTCTTAGAGGGACTATTGGCGTTCAGCCAATGGAAGTATGAGGCGATAACAGGTCTGTGATGCCCTTAGATGTTCTGGGCCGCACGCGCGCTACACTGACGCGACCAACGAGCCTATCCTTGGCCGAGAGGCCCGGGTAATCTTGTAAACCGCGTCGTGATGGGGATAGATTATTGCAATTATTAGTCTTCAACGAGGAATGCCTAGTAAGCGCGAGTCATCAGCTCGCGTTGATTACGTCCCTGCCCTTTGTACACACCGCCCGTCGCTCCTACCGATTGGGTGTGCTGGTGAAGTGTTCGGATTGATCTTGGCTGGGGCAACCCGGCCTTGATTGAAAAGTTCATTAAACCCTCCCACCTAGAGGAAGGAGAGTCGTAACAAGGTTTCCGTAGGTGAACCTGCGGAAGGATCATTGAATCTATCACAATCCACACTGTGAACTACTCAACGTTGGCCTCTGCATCCAATGTATGTTGGATGTAGGCTAGCCTGGATGTTTGCTCGTCCAGTGGCTAGGTCGTTGCTGTACGACACCTGTCGTACAGTGGCGTCGGTCTTCTAACCAACAAAATCCAAACAAATCCAAAACAAAATCCGAGCATGCAGCTGAGAGCTGCTTATGCTCACCAACAAAGACAACTCTCAACAACGGATATCTTGGCTCTCAGATCGATGAAGAACGCAGCGAAATGCGATACGTAGTGTGAATTGCAGAAATACGTGAATCATCGAATCTTTGAACGCATATTGCGCTCGAGGCTTCGGCCAAGAGCATGTCTGCCTCAGCGTCGGGTTAATCCTCGTACGACAGATCTTTTTTGGTGCCGTACGGAACTGGCTGTCCCGGCAAAAATATCTTTTGCCGGGTTGGCTGAAGTGTTTAGAGTTGCTGCATGGACCCGTACATAGGGCCTCTACTGGGTAGGCAAATCATTTTGCTAATGCTTTAGTAGATGGTCTTGGGCCTGTGGTTTCAACCCAAACCAGGAACTCAAGGTTACCCTTGAGCAAACCCTCTATTTTCTCGACCTGAGCTCAGGCAAGATTACCCGCTGAACTTAAGCATATCACTAAGCGGAGGAAAAGAAACT
>BMAR01000166.1:27500-29275 GCA_021605115.1 Astrephomene gubernaculifera
AGGTCGAGCGCTTGGACGTTGAGGTCGAGCGCTTGGACGTTGAGGTCGAGCGCTTGGACGTTGAGGTCGAGCGCGTGGATGTTGAGGTCGAGCGCGTTGATGTTGAGGTCGAGCGCGCGACATTGACGTTTAGCGCGCGGACATTGACGTTTAGCGCGCGGACATGACGTTTAAACGCGCGGACATTGACGTTTAGCGCGCGGACAATTGACGTTTAGCGCGCAGACGTTCGGCCATAGCATGCAGAAGTTCATCCTTAGCGTGCTGAAGTTCACAGCAGCAGAGTGGTACCGTTCCAGCCCCTACTATTAGGATGTTTTTCCAGTGTTGGACGGTGGATTGGAGTGGAGTCGGTGGAGTTGTGGGAGTCTGCAGTGTGAACCTTGCACAGCCCATTGCTGGAGCTTCACATGGTTGTTTGTTGTGCAGCTTTTCTGGGTGGGTATAGCGGCTTAGGGCTCGCTCTCTGCTTGGTGTATTGCTGTCCAAAATACCAATTTCGTGGTTTCATGGGGAGTATACTATACGAGTGCTAGCTACGTTTTTCTGTTTTTTTATAAAATTTGGGACACCGAAAAAAATTTTGAAAAATTTGTTTTTTTTTTGCTCCAGATAGGGCTCCTTATTTCATTTTTGGTTTGTTGTCAACAAGAAAAAGTAAGTGTACGACAACTGCAAACAGCTGTTAGCAACTGCAGCAGCTGTTGCAACTGCAAGCAGCGTTAGCAACTGTTAGCAACTGTTAGCAGTTTAGGTTAGCAGCTGTTAGCAGCTGACAGTAGCTGTCAGCAGCTGACAGTACTGTCAGCAGCTGACAGTAGCTGTCAGCAGCTGACAGTAGCTGTCAGCAGCTGTCAGCACCTGACAGCAGCTGTCAGCAGCTGACAGCAGCTGTCAGCAGCAACAGCAGCTGTTAGCAGTTGTTGCATGCTTGCTTTTTTCTTGCAGCAGTTAGTTGCTAGAATCCTCTCTCCGCCGAAAGAACTTAGTTTTAGTTTTAGTAGTGTGATGAGAAACAGTTGAGTTAAGTGTTTTGAAACAGTTGATGACGTCATCATCGTCCTCTGGCTTGGAATGCTTGGCTCAAACCAATGTGCGCTTACACCCTGCTTGCAAAGAGCAAAGGTGTCTGCGAAGTTGGCTTCCGACTTTGTGCTGGAGCTCAACGCACATTGAGGTGCTTGTATTAATATCCGTTGGAAAGGCTTGCGAACCGAGTTAAACAGCTAGTACAGCTGGTGCGCGTTACCTTAGGGTTGGGCGTAATCAGCCGGTTAGCGTTGAAGCTTTGTCTGCGGAAAGTCGCTGCTTGCATCTGCCAGGTGGTACGGGCTGCACCTTTTAGAAGTTGAAGACTCGTTCCAAACCGCAGTTGTGGGTTTCGTTTGCTTTCGGGGCGCTGGTTCAGAGCTGGAGGAATGTTCAGAGGGGCTTCGTGGCAAGAGAACCTTCAGGATGGGCACATGCCTTTCCTGGAGCATCACGAGTGCTTACTCAAGAAGCGCTTGAATTGGATTAATTCCTGGCTAGCCCCTAGGGGCTAGCCCCTTGGAATATGTTCTCTGCAGTAACGCTCAGTGTGTTTGCTGTAGAGGGCAGTTCAATTTAAGGCAGCTACCTGGTTGATCCTGCCATAGTCATATGCTTGTCTCAAAGATTAAGCCATGCATGTCTAAGTATAAACTGCTATACTGTGAAACTGCGAATGGCTCATTAAATCAGTTATAGTTTATTTGATGGTACCTACTACTTGGATACCCGTAGTAATTCTAGAG
>BMAR01000167.1:0-2500 GCA_021605115.1 Astrephomene gubernaculifera
GTGAGACAGGTTAGTTTTACCCTACTGTTGGACCGATTCCGCCATAGTAATTCGGCTCAGTACGAGAGGAACCGCCGAGTCAGATAATTGGTAATGCCCTTGTCTGAAAAGACAATGGGGCGAAGCTAACATCTGTAGTCTAATGACTGAACGCCTCTAAGTCAGAAGACGTGCTAGGTGCGGAGTCACTTTCCCAATGATGTCACCCGACTAAGAATACGTCCGCCTGTGCGGACGCTAGAGCATATCCGTTGGTTCCCCTGTCAGGCTCACATGGCCAAAGCAGGCGCCAAGCATGATAATTCCACTCGTCATTGGGGTAAATCCTCTGTAGACGACTTTGTTGCAACTGGGTATTGTAAGTGGTAGAGTGGCCTTGTTGCTACGATCCACTGAGATTCATCCCGTGTTGCTAAGATTTGTTAAAAAAGCCGCCAAACGGCGGCTTTCCCCTCCCCCTTTCCAAAGGAAAGCTCTAGGGAGGGCAGCTGCAAACTGGCAACTACCAGTCTGCAGCACCCAAGTCCCCAGTCTTCCAAGTGGTGTAGCCTTAGACAGCCTTCAGCAACAGTTTAATCAAAGTAGCTTGAGGGAAACACAAGGTGACCAGTTCAACTCTGGTGTGGAAGAAACTCTATGCAAGGTTTTGACTTGACTTGACTTGACTTGACTTGACTTGACTTGACTTGAAAGGTTTGAGGGATGGAGGGGAATGGAGGAATTGGATGGAGTAATTGGATTTATTTTGTGTTGATGACATCTGTTTTTTTCACTTTTTCCAGGTTTTTAGCATGCTTTGATTATTGTGCCTTTTTTGACAATTTACCTTGAAAGATTATTATGCCATATATGTTCCGGGTTAGGCATAGAAGGTAAGTAAAAGACAGTTGGGAAACTAGGTTTGCTAATTGGGTTTGGGTTTTAGTGTGGGTGGGTGGGGTAAAGATTGGATTAGATTAGAATTTTAGCAGGGCAGTAAGTCAGAGGTTGTACCTTTGTGTCTTCTAAGGATTGCTGTGAGTCACTTTTGTGAGGTTTGAAGAACTTTGTGGAAACACGTGGAAAGAGCCTTAGACAGCCTTCAGCAACAGTTTAATCAAAGTAGCTTGAGGGAAACACAAGGTGACCAGTTTAACTCTGGTGTGGAAGAAACTCTATGCAAGGTTTTGACTTACGGAACATGTTCATCACGTGTTCCCAAGTGATTATCATGACGTGTTTCCCTAGACAATTCTTGCCACGTGTATCCCCCAGAGAATCGTCCTGACAGTTGAAGTACAGAAGAACTATAAGAGTTTGTGTGTTTCTAATAAGTCCAGGGAGGGTGAGCGCGAGGATGATGAGGTCGAGCGCGTGGATGTTGAGGTCGAGCACGCGGATGTTGAGGTCGAGCGCGTGGACGTTGAGGTCGAGCGCGTGGATGTTGAGGTCGAGCGCGCGGACATTGAGGTCGAGCGCGTGGATGTTGAGGTCGAGCGAGCGGACGTTGAGGTCGAGCGCTTGGACGTTGAGGTCGAGCGCGAGGACGATGAGGTCGAGCGCGTGGATGTTGAGGTCGAGCGCTTGGACGTTGAGGTCGAGCGCTTGGACGTTGAGGTCGAGCACGTGGATGTTGAGGTCGAGCGCGCGGACGTTGAGGTCGAGCGTGCGAACGTTGAGGGTGAGCGTGCGAATGTTGAGGGTGAGCGCGAGGACGATGAGGTCGAGCGCGTGGATGTTGAGGTCGAGCGCTTGGACGTTGAGGTCGAGCGCTTGGACGTTGAGGTCGAGCACGTGGAAGAAACTCTATGCAAGGTTTTGACTTACGGAACATGTTCATCACGTGTTCCCTCAAGTGATTATCATGACGTGTTTCCCTAGACAATTCTTGCCACGTGTATCCCCCAGAGAATCGTCCTGACAGTTGAAGTACAGAAGAACTATAAGAGTTTGTGTTGTTCTAATAAGTCCAGGGAGGGTGAGCGCGAGGATGATGTCGAGCGCGTGGATGTTGAGGTCGAGCGCGCGGATGTTGAGGTCGAGCGCGTGGACGTTGAGGTCGAGCGCGTGGATGTTGAGGTCGAGCGCGCGGACGTTGAGGTCGAGCGCGTGGATGTTGAGGTCGAGCGAGCGGACATTGAGGTCGAGCGCGTGGATGTTGAGGTCGAGCGCTTGGACGTTGAGGTCGAGCGCTTGGACGTTGAGGTCGAGCACGTGGATGTTGAGGTCGAGCGCGCGGACGTTGAGGTCGAGCGTGCGAACGTTGAGGGTGAGCGTGCGAACGTTGAGGGTGAGCGCGAGGACGATGAGGTCGAGCGCGTGGATGTTGAGGTCGAGCGCTTGGACGTTGAGATCGAGCGCTTGGACGTTGAGGTCGAGCGCGTGGATGTTGAGGTCGAGCGCGCGGACGTTGAGGTCGAGCGCGTGAACGTTGAGGTCGAGCGCGTGGACGTTGAGGTCGAGCGCGAGGACGATGAGGTCGAGCGCGTGGATGTTGAGGTCGAGCGCTTGGACGTTGAGG
>BMAR01000168.1:40000-42500 GCA_021605115.1 Astrephomene gubernaculifera
TTCTGGAATATGTGTTTTTGTTTGAAGTTGGTGTAAAGTACAGAGTCCAGGGAGGGCAATTGGCTCAATGTCCGCTGTATATGAAGTGGTTTGGAAGTGGTGAGGGAGGGAATGTAGTCTTGTGTGCTACTTGGCATGCTTGGTAAGCAACGTTGCATGAAGAAAATACGTGTCTGTTGCCAGGTATCAACTCAAGGGAGGGCAGATGGCTAGGTATCCTCTTTCATCAGCACTAAGCAGTCAGTAAGCAGCACCAGGAAGTTCAGCCATAGAGTGCGAACAATCAGGTATAGCGCGCGGACGTTCAGGTATAGCACGTGGATGTTTAAGTTTTGCACGCAGTTGTCCGGCCATAACATACAGAAGTTCGGCCATAGCGCGCAGAAGTTCGGCCATAGCACACGGACGTTGAGGTTGAGCGTGCAGACGTTGACTTTTAGCACGCGGACGTTGAGGTTGAGCGCGCGGATGGTGAGGTTGAGTGCGCGGACGTTGAGGTTGAGCGCGCGGACATTGACGTTTAATGCGCGGAAGTTGAGGGTGAGCGCGAGGATGATGAGGTCGAGCGCGTGGATGTTGAGGTCGAGCACGCGGATGTTGAGGTCGAGCGCGTGGACGTTGAGGTCGAGCGCGTGGATGTTGAGGTCGAGCGCGTGGATGTTGAGGTCGAGCGCGCGGATGTTGAGGTCGAGCGTGCGAATGTTGAGGGTGAGCGCGAGGACGATGAGGTCGAGCGCGTGGATGTTGAGGTCGAGCGCTTGGACGTTGAGGTCGAGCGCTTGGACGTTGAGGTCGAGCACGTGGATGTTGAGGTCGAGCGCGCGGACGTTGAGGTCGAGCGTGCGGACGTTGAGGTCGAGCGCGCGGATGTTGAGGTCGAGCGCGCGGATGTTGAGGTCGAGCGCGTGGACGTTGAGGTCGAGCGCGTGGATGTTGAGGTCGAGCGCGCGGACGTTGAGGTCGAGCGTGCGAATGTTGAGGGTGAGCGCGAGGACGATGAGGTCGAGCACTTGGACGTTGAGGTCGAGCGCTTGGACGTTGAGGTCGAGCGCTTGGACGATGAGGTCGAGCGCGTGGATGTTGAGGTCGAGCGCTTGGACGTTGAGGTCGAGCGCTTGGACGTTGAGGTCGAGCGCGTGGATGTTGAGGTCGAGCGCGTTGATGTTGAGGTTGAGCGCGCGGACATTGACGTTTAGCGCGCGGACATTGACGTTTAACGCGCGGACATTGACGTTTAGCGCGCAGACGTTCGGCCATAGCATGCAGAAGTTCATCCTTAGCGTGCTGAAGTTCACAGCAGCAGAGTGTACCGTTCCAGCCCCTACTATTAGGATTGTTATTCCAGTGTTGGACGGTGGATTGGAGTGGAAGTCGGTGGAGTTGGTGGAGTCTGCAGAGTGAACCTTGCACAGCCCATTGCTGGAGCTTCACATGGTTGTTTTGTGCAGCTTTTCTGGGGTGGGTATAGCGGCTTAGGGGCTCTCTGCTTGGTGTATTGCTGTCCCAAAATACCAAGATCTCGTGGTTTCATGGGGAGTTTACTATACGAGTGCTAGCTACGTTTTTCTGCGGATGCTTACCATTTCGGAAACGACATTTTATTGCCAAATTTGGGCCCAAAAAAATTTGCATTTTTTGGTACAAAAGGGGCTCCTTATGCCATTTTTGGATTGTTGGCAACAAGAAAAAGCAAGTGTACGACAACTGAAAACAGCTCAAGCAGCTGTTAGCAGTTGTTGAACAGTTGCTTTTCTGCACTGCTCAGTGCTGTTGAGTGCACTGCTTAACAGTGCTGTTGACTGCACTGCTTAACAGTGCTGTTGACTGCACTGCTTAACAGTGCTGTTGACTGCACTGCTTAACAGTGCTGTTGACTGCACTGCTTAACAGTGCTGTTGACTGCACTGCTTAACAGTGCTGTTGACTGCACTGCTTAACAGTGCTGTTGACTGCCTAACAGTGCTTTCTCCTCTCTCCGCCGAAAGAACTTAGTTTTAGTTTTAGTAGTGTGATGAGAAACAGTTGAGTTAAGTGTTTTGAAACAGTTGATGACGTCATCATCGTCTTCTGGCTTGGAATGCTTGGCTCAAACCAATGTGCGCTTACACCCTGCTTGCAAAGAGCAAAGGTGTCTGCGAAGTTGGCTTCCGACTTTGTGCTGGAGCTCAACGCACATTGAGGTGCTTGTATTAATATCCGTTGGAAAGGCTTGCGAACCGAGTTAAACAGCTAGTACAGCTGGTGCGCGTTACCTTAGGGTTGGGCGTTATCAGCCGGTTAGCGTTGAAGCTTTGTCTGCGTAAAGTCGCATGCTTGCATCTGCCAGGTGGTACGGGCTGCACCTTTAAGAAGTTGAAGACTCGTCCAAACCGCAGTTGTGGGTTTGCGTTAGCTTTCGGGGCGCTGGTTCAGAGCTGGAAGAATTTTCAGAGGGGCTTCGTGGCAAGAGAACCTTCAGGATGGGCACATGCCTTTCCTGGAGCATCTCACGAGTGCTTAC
>BMAR01000169.1:10000-12500 GCA_021605115.1 Astrephomene gubernaculifera
TCCTCTCTCCGCCGAAAGAACTTAGTTTTAGTTTTAGTAGTGTGATGAGAAACAGTTGAGTTAAGTGTTTTGAAACAGTTGATGACGTCATCATCGTCCTCTGGCTTGGAATGCTTGGCTCAAACCAATGTGCGCTTACACCCTGCTTGCAAAGAGCAAAGGTGTCTGCGAAGTTGGCTTCCGACTTTGTGCTGGAGCTCAACGCACATCGAGGTGCTTGTATTAATATCCGTTGGAAAGGCTTGCGAACCGAGTTAAACAGCTAGTACAGCTGGTGCGCGTTACCTTAGGGTTGGGCGTAATCAGCCGGTTAGCGTTGAAGCTTTGTCTGCGGAAAGTCGCATGCTTGCATCTGCCAGGTGGTACGGGCTGCACCTTTTAGAAGTTGAAGACTCGTCCAAACCGCAGTTGTGGGTTGCGTTTGCTTTCGGGGCGCTGGTTCAGAGCTGGAGGAATGTTCAGAGGGGCTTCGTGGCAAGAGAACCTTCAGGATGGGCACATGCCTTTCCTGGAGCATCTCACGAGTGCTTACTCAAGAAGCGCTTGAATTGGATTTAATTCCTGGCTAGCCCCTAGGGGCTAGCCCCTTGGAATATGTTCTCCTGCAGTATAACGCTCAGTGTGTTGCTGTAGAGGGCTAGTTCAATTTAAGGCAGCTACCTGGTTGATCCTGCCAGTAGTCCATAATGCTATGGTCTCAAAGATTAAGCCATGCATGTCTAAGTATAAACTGCTATACTGTGAAACTGCGAATGGCTCATTAAATCAGTTATAGTTTATTTGATGGTACCTACTACTTGGATACCCGTAGTAATTCCTAGAGCTAATACATGCGCACAACCCGACTTCTGGAAGGGTCGTATTTATTAGATAATAAGGCCAGCCGGGTCTTTGCCCCGACCTGCGGTTAGAATCATGATAACTTTTACGAATCGTCTATGGCCTTGTGCCGACGATGTTTCATTCAAATTTCTGCCCTATCAACTTTCGATGGTAGGATATGAGGCCTACCATGGTGGGTAACGGGTGACGGAGGATTAGGGTTCGATTCCGGAGAGGGAGCCTGAGAGATGGCTACCACATCCAAGGAAGGCAGCAGGCGCGCAAATTACCCAATCCCGACACGGGGAGGTAGTGACAATAAATCAATACTGGGCGCTTCGCGTCTGGTAATTGGAATGAGTACAATCTAAATCCCTTAACGAGGATCCATTGGAGGGCAAGTCTGGTGCCAGCAGCCGCGGTAATTCCAGCTCCAATAGCGTATATTTAAGTTGTTGCAGTTAAAAAGCTCGTAGTTGGATTTCGGGTGGGGTGGCGCGGTCCGCCTCTGGTGTGCACTGCGCTGCTCCACCTTCCTGCCGGGGACGGGCTCCTGGGCTTCACTGTTCGGGACTCGGAGTCGGCGAGGTTACTTTGAGTAAATTAGAGTGTTCAAAGCAGGCCTACGCTCTGAATACATTAGCATGGAATAACACGATAGGACTCTGGCCTATCTGTTGGTCTGTAGGACCGGAGTAATGATTAAGAGGGTAGCGGGGGCATTCGTATTCCGTTGTCAGAGGTGAAATTCCTTGGATTTACGGAAGACGAACATCTGCGAAAGCATTTGCCAAGGATACTTTCATTGATCAAGAACGAAAGTTGGGGGCATCGAAGACGATTAGATACCAGTTCGTAGTCTCAACCAATAAAACGATGCCCGACTAGGGATTGGCAGGTGTTTATCTTTGATGACCCTAGCCAGCAACCTATGAGAAATCAAAGTTTTTGGGTTCCGGGGGGAGTATGGTCGCAGGCTGAAACTTAAAGGAATTGACGGAAGGGCACCACCAGGCGTGGAGCCGCGGCTTAACTTGACTCAACACGGGGAAAACTTACAAGGTCCAGACACGGGAGGATTGACAGATGAGAGCTCTTTCTTGATTCTGTGGGTGGTGGTGCATGGCCGTTCTTAGTTGGTGGGATTGCCTTGTCAGGTTGATTCCGGTAACGAACGAGACCTCAGCCTGCTAAATAGTCAGCATCGCCACCTGCGCGTGCGCCCTAGACTTCTTAGAGGGACTATTGGCGTTTCAGCCAATGGAAGTATTGAGGCGAATAACAGGTCTGTTGATGCCCTTAGAGTTCTGGGCCGCACCGCGCGCTACACTGACGCGACCAACGAGCCTATCCTTGGCCGAGAGGCCACGGGGTAATCTTGTAAACCGCGTCGTGATGGGGATAGATTATTGCAATTATTAGTCTTCAACGAGCGAATGCCTAGTAAGCGCGAGTCATCAGCTCGCGTGATACGTCCCCTGCCCTTTTGTAACCACCGCCCGTCGCTCCTACCGATTGGTGTGTGGCTGGTGAAGTGTTCGGATTGATCTTGGCTGGGGCAACCCGGCCTTGATTGAAAAGTTCATTAAACCCTCCCACCTAGAGGAAGGAGAAGTCGGTAACAAGGTTTCCGTAGGTGAACCTGCGGAAGGATCATTGAATCTATCACAATCCACAC
>BMAR01000172.1:0-40055 GCA_021605115.1 Astrephomene gubernaculifera
TTGAAGGATGATGATGGTAATAAGAGGTGACAGCGGTTTGTGGGATCAATGGAAGCACGGGGCCAAAAGGATATGACAGCAGGGGGTAAGAAGGAGGAAACGCAGCAGGACCAGCGAGGGGAGAGGGAGTGCAAAGGGGGTTGCACTTACATGGCTGCATGGGGGAGGGGCCTGTATGGACTGTGGACAAGGCAGCAGCAGGGCAAAAAAGGATAACCAGCTGCAGGAGGGGCTGCATGTCATACATCCCTGTATGTGCGGTGGATGCCACTGGCAAGCGGGCTGAAGGGCAGCATGCATGTGTGCAGATGCAGGTACGAAGATGGTGAAGGGGGGGGCTGTTGTTCGGCACTGCCTACCTCGGATATTGAGAGCCCGTTGCCCCTAATGCCTTATTTATGCGAGTTGTGATGGCCGACATTTGCAGGATACTTGGAAGGGTTAGTTCATAGGGTGTGGTGGTAACGAACTGTGGATAAGGAGCATCATGTCAGGAGCGGCAGGAGTGGGTGGTGTTGGAGGGAGGTTGTAAGAGCTAACCGGCGGTGTTTTGGCTTATCGGATACAGGTAAGCACGGGCGAGAAAGTATGGCAGCGGTGGGAGAAGAGGGAGAAAACGAGGGGGGGGGGGAGTGCATTCAAGCAGGCTGAGGCGACAAGGAAGGAAGTTGGAGGTAGCTGTCAAACTGCAATGCTAACCTTGAAAAGCCATCATCTGTTTCATGTACGTAACCTCAGTAATCCTAGCCTGGTATCATTAAGAGGTACCTTGTGGCTTTCATGTCTTATGTGCCTAGTATGGCCTGCTGGTCGAAGTGATGCTGACCAACCTTCAGGAAACATAAGCTCCAGCGGTGGTAAGGGTGCTGTCACTTATAGTAAAGCCTTAAAAACGCTAGTCTGGTGGGCTAGTTGGCCTCATCTTGTTTGCTTTTTGTAAACAGGGGACATGGAGTGCGCGCTCCAGTAAAAGGATTGGAAGGATAACGTTACATCAGGTGCAGATGGGGCAAGATGGACTGAAGAAAGCAACTCACAATACATATTTACAACTTGTGCCCCTCTGTCCTGCACCTGAATACTCATGTACGGCGTAGCATGAGTTACGCCGTACCTGTTTCACAGGTGAATCGAATCTTTGAAGAAACTTTCTTCAAGTTACCTCATACCTGTATAGCTGCCTCATAATATTCATGGTATGCATTGTACTAGATGTGGCCAGTTTCTCGCCTTTGTTACGTAGTCAACCATGAGCGAGGCGTCCAGTATTTTATATTATAGAAACTTCATTAGGTCAGATAGGCTTTCTTGGCCGACGTTGTTTGTTGCCGACGCTTTCAAGCAATGCTGCTGCCAAGGCCATCGCTGCGTTGGAGGAGTACACGAAAGCAAAAAACTTCGAATGCGTGTAGCTATTATATGCTGTTTGTCTCAAACCGCTTCAGAGGAGGGAAACAGCGCTCCATTTCAAATACTGGAATGAAAACGCTCCGATGGGCGCCAGCCAGAGTGCTCTCTTCAAGCTTGCAATATAGATTTGATGGCCATCAACCAAGCTGTCGACTAGAATGCAGTCGGCGGTACATCCGACCCAGCAAGGGAAGCAAATTGAGCAGCAGCAAACCAGGCGGCGCCAGCCAATGCTCTGACCTAGTAGAACCCCCCACTCGGAGGAAAGTGTGCCAGCATTGCAACCCTTGGTGATGGATGCACGTTGGGCAGGTGTGGCACGGGTCAGGATCGCTCTGTGTATGCTGCATCCATGCGCTTCCTCCCCCGCCCGCCTCCCTCACCCGCCTCCCTCACCCACCTCCTGTCCAGATTCCTCTCCTTACATCTCCTCGCTCCTTTCCACGCCCGCAGACCTGCCTCATGCCGCTGGGCCCCTGGAAGGCACCAAACAGGGCGGCGCCGGCCACCGTTCTGACCTAATAGGATCCCCCACTTGGAGGTAAGCATGCCAGCGTTGCAACACATGGTGGTGGATGCACGTTGGGCGGTGCGGCGACGCTCACCCTTGCATGCCATGAAGGATCGCTCTGTGTATGCTGCTTTAACTTCCTTAACAGCAAGTCTCTTGCTTGGATTCATGCTCCTTCAAGCGCACAGGAACCATGCAGCATGTACGGCGGTGTTCGTTCCTCCTGCCCGTTACCCGTGGCGTTGCATGCATCTGCGCCGCTGTGTTGGCCCCCATACCGGCCGCTTCCTCCATCACCCACCTACACCACTCATGAACTCGCAGCTTCCTCCCCCGCCCGCCTCCTCCACCCGCCTCCCTCACCCACCTCCTGTCCGGATTCCTCTCCTTGCACATCCTCACTCCTTCCACGCCCGCTGACCTGCCGCATGCCGCTGGGCCCCTGGAAGGCACCAAGCAGGGCGGCGCCGGCCACCGTTCTGACCTAATAGGATCCCCCACTTGAAGGTAAGCGTGCCAGCGTTGCAACCCTTGGTAATGGATGCACGTTGGGCGGTGCGGCGACGCTCGCCCTTGCATGCCATGAAGGATTGCTCTGTGTATGCTGCTTTAACTTCCTTAACAGCAAGTCTCTTGCTTGGATTCATGCTCCTTCAAGCGCACAGGAACCACGCAGCATGTACGGCGGTGTTCGTTCCTCCTGCCCGTTACCCGTGGCGTTGCATGCATCGGCGCCGCTGTGTTGGCCCCCATACCGGCCGCTTCCTCCATCACCCACCTCCACCACTCATGAACTCGCACGCAGCTTTCTCCCCCGCCCGCCTCCTCCACCCGCCTCCCTCACCCGCCTCCCCCACCCACCTCCCGTCCGGATTCCTCTCCTTACAGATCCTCGCTCCTTCCACGCCCGCTGACCTGCCGCATGCCGCTGGGCCCCTGGAAGGCACCAAGCAGGGCGGCGCCGGCCACTGTTCCGACCTAATAGGATCCCCCACTTGGAGGTAAGCGTGCCAGCGTTGCAACCCTTGGTAATGGATGCACGTTGGGCGGTGCGGCGACGCTCGCCCTTGCATGCCATGAAGGATCGCTCTGTGCATGCTGCTTTAACTTCCTTAACAGCACGTCTCTTGCTTGGATTCACGCTCCTTCAAGCGCACAGGAACCACTCAGCATGTACGGCGGTGTTCGTTCCTCCTGCCCGTTACCCGTGGCGTTGCATGCATCTGCGCCGCTGTGTTGGCCCCCATACCGGCCGCTTCCTCCATCACCCATCTCCACCACTCATGAACTCGCAGCTTCCTCCCCCGCCCGCCTCCTCCACCCGCCTCCCTCACCCGCCTCCCCCACCCACCTCCCATCCGGATTCCTCTCCTTACAGATCCTCGCTCCTTCCACGCCCGCTGACCTGCCGCATGCCGCTGGGCCCCTGGAAGGCACCAAGCAGGGCGGCGCCGGCCACTGTTCTGACCTAATAGGATCCCCCACTTGGAGGTAAGCGTGCCAGCGTTGCAACCCTTGGTAATGGATGCACGTTGGGCGGTGCGGCGACGCTCGCCCTTGCATGCCATGAAGGATCGCTCTGTGCATGCTGCTTTAACTTCCTTAACAGCACGTCTCTTGCTTGGATTCACGCTCCTTCAAGCGCACAGGAACCACTCAGCATGTACGGCGGTGTTCGTTCCTCCTGCCCGTTACCCGTGGCGTTGCATGCATCTGCGCCGCTGTGTTGGCCCCCATACCGGCCGCTTCCTCCATCACCCACCTCCACCACTCATGAACTCGCACGCAGCTTTCTCCCCCGCCCGCCTCCTCCACCCGCCTCCCTCACCCGCCTCCCCCACCCGCCTCCCTCACCCACCTCCCGTCCGGATTCCTCTCCTTACAGATCCTCGCTCCTTCCACGCCCGCAGACCTGCCTCATGCCGCTGGGCCCCTGGAAGGCACCAAGCAGGGCGGCGCCGGCCACTGTTCTGACCTAATAGGATCCCCCACTTGGAGGTAAGCATGCTAGCGTTGCAACACATGGTGGTGGATGCACGTTGGGCGGTGCGGCGACGCTCGCCCTTGCATGCCATGAAGGATCGCTCTGTGTATGCTGCTTTAACTTCCTTAACAGCACGTCTCTTGCTTGGATTCACGCTCCTTCAAGCGCACAGGTACCATGCAACATGTACGGCGGTGTTCGTTCCTCCTGCCCGTTACCCGTGGCGTTGCATGCATCTGCGCCGCTGTGTTGGCCCCCATACCGGCCGCTTCCTCCATCACCCACCTCCACCACTCATGAACTCGCAGCTTCCTCTCCCGCCCGCCTCCTCCACCCGCCTCCCTCACCCGCCTCCCTCACCCACCTCCTGTCTAGATTCCTCTCCTTACATCTCCTCGCTCCTTTCCACGCCCGCTGACCTGCCGCATGCCGCTGGGCCCCTGGAAGGCACCAAGCAGGGCGGCGCCGGCCACTGTTCTGACCTAATAGGATCCCCCACTTGGAGGTAAGCGTGCCAGCGTTGCAACCCTTGGTAATGGATGCACGTTGGGCGGTGCGGCGACGCTCGCCCTTGCATGCCATGAAGGATCGCTCTGTGTATGCTGCTTTAACTTCCTTAACAGCACGTCTCTTGCTTGGATTCACGCTCCTTCAAGCGCACAGGAACCACTCAGCATGTACGGCGGTGTTCGTTCCTCCTGCCCGTTACCCGTGGCGTTGCATGCATCTGCGCCGCTGTGTTGGCCCCCATACCGGCCGCTTCCTCCATCACCCACCTCCACCACTCATGAACTCGCACGCAGCTTCCTCCCCCGCCCGCCTCCTCCACCCGCCTCCCTCACCCGCCTCCCCCACCCACCTCCTGTCTAGATTCCTCTCCTTACATCTCCTCGCTCCTTTCCACGCCCGCTGACCTGCCGCATGCCGCTGGGCCCCTGGAAGGCACCAAGCAGGGCGGCGCCGGCCACCGTTCTGACCTAATAGGATCCCCCACTTGGAGGTAAGCATGCTAGCGTTGCAACACATGGTGGTGGATGCACGTTGGGCGGTGCGGCGACGCTCGCCCTTGCATGCCATGAAGGATCGCTCTGTGTATGCTGCTTTAACTTCCTTAACAGCACGTCTCTTGCTTGGATTCACGCTCCTTCAAGTGCACAGGAACCACTCAGCATGTACGGCGGTGTTCGTTCCTCCTGCCCGTTACCCGTGGCGTTGCATGCATCTGCGCCGCTGTGTTGGCCCCCATACCGGCCGCTTCCTCCATCACCCACCTCCACCACTCATGAACTCGCAGCTTCCTCTCCCGCCCGCCTCCTCCACCCGCCTCCCTCACCCGCCTCCCTCACCCACCTCCTGTCCGGATTCCTCTCCTTACAGATTCTCACTCCTTCCACGCCCGCTGACCTGCCGCATGCCGCTGGGCCCCTGCTGGAAGGCACCAAGCAGGGCGGCGCCAGCCACTGTTCTGACCTAATAGGATCCCCCACTTGGAGGTAAGCGTGCCAGCGTTGCAACCCTTGGTAATGGATGCACGTTGGGCGGTGCGGCGACGCTCGCCCTTGCATGCCATGAAGGATCGCTCTGTGTATGCTGCTTTAACTTCCTTAACAGCACGTCTCTTGCTTGGATTCACGCTCCTTCAAGCGCACAGGAACCACTCAGCATGTACGGCGGTGTTCGTTCCTCCTGCCCGTTACCCGTGGCGTTGCATGCATCTGCGCCGCTGTGTTGGCCCCCATACCGGCCGCTTCCTCCATCACCCACCTCCACCACTCATGAACTCGCACGCAGCTTCCTCCCCCGCCCGCCTCCTCCACCCGCCTCCCTCACCCGCCTCCCCCACCCACCTCCTGTCTAGATTCCTCTCCTTACATCTCCTCGCTCCTTTCCACGCCCGCTGACCTGCCGCATGCCGCTGGGCCCCTGGAAGGCACCAAGCAGGGCGGCGCCGGCCACTGTTCTGACCTAATAGGATCCCCCACTTGGAGGTAAGCGTGCCAGCGTTGCAACCCTTGGTAATGGATGCACGTTGGGCGGTGCGGCGACGCTCGCCCTTGCATGCCATGAAGGATCGCTCTGTGTATGCTGCTTTAACTTCCTTAACAGCACGTCTCTTGCTTGGATTCACGCTCCTTCAAGCGCACAGGAACCACTCAGCATGTACGGCGGTGTTCGTTCCTCCTGCCCGTTACCCGTGGCGTTGCATGCATCTGCGCCGCTGTGTTGGCCCCCATACCGGCTGCTTCCTCCATCACCCACCTCCACCACTCATGAACTCGCACGCAGCTTTCTCCCCCGCCCGCCTCCTCCACCCGCCTCCTCCACCCGCCTCCCTCACCCGCCTCCCTCACCCACCTCCTGTCTAGATTCCTCTCCTTACATCTCCTCGCTCCTTTCCACGCCCGCTGACCTGCCGCATGCCGCTGGGCCCCTTGAAGGCACCAAGCAGGGCGGCGCCGGCCACTGTTCTGACCTAATAGGATCCCCCACTTGGAGGTAAGCGTGCCAGCGTTGCAACCCTTGGTAATGGATGCACGTTGGGCGGTGCGGCGACGCTCGCCCTTGCATGCCATGAAGGATCGCTCTGTGTATGCTGCTTTAACTTCCTTAACAGCACGTCTCTTGCTTGGATTCACGCTCCTTCAAGCGCACAGGTACCATGCAACATGTACGGCGGTGTTCGTTCCTCCTGCCCGTTACCCGTGGCGTTGCATGCATCTGCGCCGCTGTGTTGGCCCCCATACCGGCCGCTTCCTCCATCACCCACCTCCACCACTCATGAACTCGCAGCTTCCTCTCCCGCCCGCCTCCTCCACCCGCCTCCCTCACCCGCCTCCCTCACCCACCTCCTGTCCGGATTCCTCTCCTTACAGATTCTCGCTCCTTCCACGCCCGCTGACCTGCCGCATGCCGCTGGGCCCCTGCTGGAAGGCACCAAGCAGGGCGGCGCCAGCCACTGTTCTGACCTAATAGGATCCCCCACTTGGAGGTAAGCGTGCCAGCGTTGCAACCCTTGGTAACGGATGCACGTTGGGCGGTGCGGCGACGCTCGCCCTTGCATGCCATGAAGGATCGCTCTGTGTATGCTGCTTTAACTTCCTTAACAGCACGTCTCTTGCTTGGATTCACGCTCCTTCAAGCGCACAGGAACCACTCAGCATGTACGGCGGTGTTCGTTCCTCCTGCCCGTTACCCGTGGCGTTGCATGCATCTGCGCCGCTGTGTTGGCCCCCATACCGGCCGCTTCCTCCATCACCCACCTCCACCACTCATGAACTCGCACGCAGCTTTCTCCCCCGCCCGCCTCCTCCACCCGCCTCCCTCACCCGCCTCCCCCACCCGCCTCCCCCACCCACCTCCTGTCCGGATTCCTCTCCTTACAGATTCTCGCTCCTTCCACGCCCGCTGACCTGCCGCATGCCGCTGGGCCCCTGCTGGAAGGCACCAAGCAGGGCGGCGCCAGCCACTGTTCTGACCTAATAGGATCCCCCACTTGGAGGTAAGCGTGCCAGCGTTGCAACCCTTGGTAATGGATGCACGTTGGGCGGTGCGGCGACGCTCGCCCTTGCATGCCATGAAGGATCGCTCTGTGTATGCTGCTTTAACTTCCTTAACAGCACGTCTCTTGCTTGGATTCACGCTCCTTCAAGCGCACAGGAACCACTCAGCATGTACGGCGGTGTTCGTTCCTCCTGCCCGTTACCCGTGGCGTTGCATGCATCTGCGCCGCTGTGTTGGCCCCCATACCGGCCGCTTCCTCCATCACCCACCTCCACCACTCATGAACTCGCACGCAGCTTCCTCCCCCGCCCGCCTCCTCCACCCGCCTCCCTCACCCGCCTCCCCCACCCGCCTCCCTCACCCACCTCCCGTCCGGATTCCTCTCCTTACAGATCCTCGCTCCTTCCACGCCCGCAGACCTGCCTCATGCCGCTGGGCCCCTGGAAGGCACCAAGCAGGGCGGCGCCGGCCACCGTTCTGACCTAATAGGATCCCCCACTTGGAGGTAAGCATGCTAGCGTTGCAACACATGGTGGTGGATGCACGTTGGGCGGTGCGGCGACGCTCACCCTTGCATGCCATGAAGGATCGCTCTGTGTATGCTGCTTTAACTTCCTTAACAGCACGTCTCTTGCTTGGATTCACGCTCCTTCAAGCGCACAGGTACCATGCAACATGTACGGCGGTGTTCGTTCCTCCTGCCCGTTTCCCGTGGCGTTGCATGCATCTGCGCCGCTGTGTTGGCCCCCATACCGGCCGCTTCCTCCATCACCCACCTCCACCACTCATGAACTCGCAGCTTCCTCTCCCGCCCGCCTCCTCCACCCGCCTCCCTCACCCGCCTCCCTCACCCACCTCCTGTCTAGATTCCTCTCCTTACATCTCCTCGCTCCTTTCCACGCCCGCTGACCTGCCGCATGCCGCTGGGCCCCTTGAAGGCACCAAGCAGGGCGGCGCCGGCCACTGTTCTGACCTAATAGGATCCCCCACTTGGAGGTAAGCGTGCCAGCGTTGCAACCCTTGGTAATGGATGCACGTTGGGCGGTGCGGCGACGCTCGCCCTTGCATGCCATGAAGGATCGCTCTGTGTATGCTGCTTTAACTTCCTTAACAGCACGTCTCTTGCTTGGATTCACGCTCCTTCAAGCGCACAGGAACCACTCAGCATGTACGGCGGTGTTCGTTCCTCCTGCCCGTTACCCGTGGCGTTGCATGCATCTGCGCCGCTGTGTTGGCCCCCATACCGGCTGCTTCCTCCATCACCCACCTCCACCACTCATGAACTCGCACGCAGCTTTCTCCCCCGCCCGCCTCCTCCACCCGCCTCCTCCACCCGCCTCCCTCACCCGCCTCCCTCACCCACCTCCTGTCTAGATTCCTCTCCTTACATCTCCTCGCTCCTTTCCACGCCCGCTGACCTGCCGCATGCCGCTGGGCCCCTTGAAGGCACCAAGCAGGGCGGCGCCGGCCACTGTTCTGACCTAATAGGATCCCCCACTTGGAGGTAAGCGTGCCAGCGTTGCAACCCTTGGTAATGGATGCACGTTGGGCGGTGCGGCGACGCTCGCCCTTGCATGCCATGGAGGATCGCTCTGTGTTTGCGGCTTTAACTTCCTTAACAGCACGTCTCTTGCTTGGATTCACGCTCCTTCAAGCGCACAGGAACCACTCAGCATGTACGGCGGTGTTCGTTCCTCCTGCCCGTTACCCGTGGCGTTGCATGCATCTGCGCCGCTGTGTTGGCCCCCATACCGGCCGCTTCCTCCATCACCCACCTCCACCACTCATGAACTCGCACGCAGCTTCCTCCCCCGCCCGCCTCCTCCACCCGCCTCCCTCACCCGCCTCCCCCACCCACCTCCTGTCTAGATTCCTCTCCTTACATCTCCTCGCTCCTTTCCACGCCCGCTGACCTGCCGCATGCCGCTGGGCCCCTGGAAGGCACCAAGCAGGGCGGCGCCGGCCACCGTTCTGACCTAATAGGATCCCCCACTTGGAGGTAAGCATGCTAGCGTTGCAACACATGGTGGTGGATGCACGTTGGGCGGTGCGGCGACGCTCGCCCTTGCATGCCATGAAGGATCGCTCTGTGTATGCTGCTTTAACTTCCTTAACAGCACGTCTCTTGCTTGGATTCACGCTCCTTCAAGTGCACAGGAACCACTCAGCATGTACGGCGGTGTTCGTTCCTCCTGCCCGTTACCCGTGGCGTTGCATGCATCTGCGCCGCTGTGTTGGCCCCCATACCGGCCGCTTCCTCCATCACCCACCTCCACCACTCATGAACTCGCAGCTTCCTCTCCCGCCCGCCTCCTCCACCCGCCTCCCTCACCCGCCTCCCTCACCCACCTCCTGTCCGGATTCCTCTCCTTACAGATTCTCGCTCCTTCCACGCCCGCTGACCTGCCGCATGCCGCTGGGCCCCTGCTGGAAGGCACCAAGCAGGGCGGCGCCAGCCACTGTTCTGACCTAATAGGATCCCCCACTTGGAGGTAAGCGTGCCAGCGTTGCAACCCTTGGTAATGGATGCACGTTGGGCGGTGCGGCGACGCTCGCCCTTGCATGCCATGAAGGATCGCTCTGTGTATGCTGCTTTAACTTCCTTAACAGCACGTCTCTTGCTTGGATTCACGCTCCTTCAAGCGCACAGGAACCACTCAGCATGTACGGCGGTGTTCGTTCCTCCTGCCCGTTACCCGTGGCGTTGCATGCATCTGCGCCGCTGTGTTGGCCCCCATACCGGCCGCTTCCTCCATCACCCACCTCCACCACTCATGAACTCGCACGCAGCTTTCTCCCCCGCCCGCCTCCTCCACCCGCCTCCCTCACCCGCCTCCCCCACCCGCCTCCCTCACCCACCTCCCGTCCGGATTCCTCTCCTTACAGATCCTCGCTCCTTCCACGCCCGCAGACCTGCCTCATGCCGCTGGGCCCCTGGAAGGCACCAAGCAGGGCGGCGCCGGCCACCGTTCTGACCTAATAGGATCCCCCACTTGGAGGTAAGCATGCTAGCGTTGCAACACATGGTGGTGGATGCACGTTGGGCGGTGCGGCGACGCTCACCCTTGCATGCCATGAAGGATCGCTCTGTGTATGCTGCTTTAACTTCCTTAACAGCACGTCTCTTGCTTGGATTCACGCTCCTTCAAGCGCACAGGTACCATGCAACATGTACGGCGGTGTTCGTTCCTCCTGCCCGTTACCCGTGGCGTTGCATGCATCTGCGCCGCTGTGTTGGCCCCCATACCGGCCGCTTCCTCCATCACCCACCTCCACCACTCATGAACTCGCAGCTTCCTCTCCCGCCCGCCTCCTCCACCCGCCTCCCTCACCCGCCTCCCTCACCCACCTCCTGTCTAGATTCCTCTCCTTACATCTCCTCGCTCCTTTCCACGCCCGCTGACCTGCCGCATGCCGCTGGGCCCCTTGAAGGCACCAAGCAGGGCGGCGCCGGCCACTGTTCTGACCTAATAGGATCCCCCACTTGGAGGTAAGCGTGCCAGCGTTGCAACCCTTGGTAATGGATGCACGTTGGGCGGTGCGGCGACGCTCGCCCTTGCATGCCATGAAGGATCGCTCTGTGTATGCTGCTTTAACTTCCTTAACAGCACGTCTCTTGCTTGGATTCACGCTCCTTCAAGCGCACAGGAACCACTCAGCATGTACGGCGGTGTTCGTTCCTCCTGCCCGTTACCCGTGGCGTTGCATGCATCTGCGCCGCTGTGTTGGCCCCCATACCGGCTGCTTCCTCCATCACCCACCTCCACCACTCATGAACTCGCACGCAGCTTTCTCCCCCGCCCGCCTCCTCCACCCGCCTCCTCCACCCGCCTCCCTCACCCGCCTCCCTCACCCACCTCCTGTCTAGATTCCTCTCCTTACATCTCCTCGCTCCTTTCCACGCCCGCTGACCTGCCGCATGCCGCTGGGCCCCTTGAAGGCACCAAGCAGGGCGGCGCCGGCCACTGTTCTGACCTAATAGGATCCCCCACTTGGAGGTAAGCGTGCCAGCGTTGCAACCCTTGGTAATGGATGCACGTTGGGCGGTGCGGCGACGCTCGCCCTTGCATGCCATGAAGGATCGCTCTGTGTTTGCGGCTTTAACTTCCTTAACAGCACGTCTCTTGCTTGGATTCACGCTCCTTCAAGCGCACAGGAACCACTCAGCATGTACGGCGGTGTTCGTTCCTCCTGCCCGTTACCCGTGGCGTTGCATGCATCTGCGCCGCTGTGTTGGCCCCCATACCGGCCGCTTCCTCCATCACCCACCTCCACCACTCATGAACTCGCACGCAGCTTCCTTCCCCGCCCGCCTCCTCCACCCGCCTCCCTCACCCGCCTCCCCCACCCGCCTCCCTCACCCACCTCCTGTCCGGATTCTTCTCTCTTACATCTCCTCGCTCCTTCCACGCCCGCAGACCTGCCTCATGCCAGACGCCTAAAAGGGCGGCGCCGGCCACCGTTCTGACCTAATAGGATCCCCCGCTTGGAGGTAAGCGTGCCAGCATCGCAACCCATGGTGGTGGATGCATGCTGGGCGGTGCGGCGACACTCGCCCTTGCATGCCATGAAGAATCGCTCTGTGTTTGCGGCTTTCACTTCCTTAACAGCACGTCTCTTGCTTGGATTCACGCTCCTTCAAGCGCACAGGAACCATGCAGCATGTCCGTTGATGTTCCTCCTTTTGGCATTCATGTGGCAACGTGTTCTTGACACACATTCATGACGTGAATGTTACGTGCGGCATACATGTGATGTCATGTGATTTTGGGGAGCATTGTGGTGATCTTGGCAGTGGGGTGCCTTGCCAAGGGGTACCACTTAGTATTGCGGGGGCATTGTGGTGGTAGACTGGACCTCTTGGCAGTGGGGTGCGTTGTCAAGGGGAGTATTGTACAGACAGGAAGGGCATTCATGGAGGTGCATACTGTAGCATGCGGGATACAACAGCCGTGTGGGGCACCTGTTTGCCCAAAGCTTGCGGTATAGATGGCGGCGGGCTATGTCTGACAAGACAAGGCTGACAGGGTTGGAAACCGGCTAGTGCCATATGTTGATGCCATGTGTTTTGGTATTGTAAACCCAGCAGCGCCATTTCTTTTGGTTCCAAAGACAGCAAGGCGCTTGGGCTAAAACAAAGCCTTCAATTGCTTGAGCTACACGTCATTTTCTGTTGGTTGGCAGCATGGAGCGCGCACTCCACAGAGCCGTGAACTTTATGGGGCATACGCCTGACTGTGTCATCGTAAGCGGCTACCCTCAGTACATAAATAACGTATGTAAGCAAGCAGCACCACACGAAGAATGCTGTCTGTACAAGGGTGTGCCAGATGGCATCCTTACTTCGCTTGATGGAAAAGTAAGGTCCAATGCGGCAAGTAAATAGAAGCACTAGATGTGCAAACTCTGACATACTTCATTGGGCTTCATTGCCTCCGTTGCTTTACTTGAAGTGATCACTTCAACTATCACGTACTGGAATGGCTACACGACCTATGCTGGTGTTCTCAACTGCCACTTCTTACTTGCTGAATTACCAATTGGTGCGACTTCCCATTATAGTATACCTAACACTGAGACCTTTTCGTGCTAGAAAATGGTAGCATTGACCTTGACGCTGAATGCAAAAGAGAAATGAAGCCACAATGATATCGCTTGGTCTTTACAAGGCACGTTACATTTCAACCTGTACAGAGGCCAGCAAATGCTTACAGAAACAATGGTGGTCAGCCATCCCACAGGTCTTCGCGTTTTGAGGGCCGACGCCAAACAGGCTACAACCTTGAATGCAGAAATGAACAACATGAAAATGAGGATGCGTTCAACCTGGATTCTGAGTAGGTGAAGGACGGGGCGGTAAGCCATTGACCTTTGCTGTTCGTCAGTATTCAGCCAAATTAGCCATAATCTTACATGTCATGTGATGTTTTCATGTAACCGACAGGGAGGATGCTTCGGAAAAGTGGTTGGAAGAGCAGGAGGGCTGGACATTCTTGTAGATGGACTGGGCGAGCGAGGTGCTTGGCGTGCTGCTGTCTTGCAAGATTTGGCATTTGCACACAAGACGTAAGCCTTTGTAAGTTTGAAGGCAAGTCCTGGTACATTTGGGCTATCCAGACGCTTTGATGCTTTACCTTCTACACACAGCAGTGCTTTTACATAAAGTGCGCCTGGCCAGATAGCGATCCTTATGGTTTAGGTTTGTAAGGTTACATGCTGTTTCACCTCATAACCATGCCCGCAGCCATCAACAACAGTTGCAAACGAGATGATGGTAACCAGCAGCATGGGAGAACGCAGTATAATGGGTGCCCTCATGCCTTGACCATTGCGTCTATGGAGACAGTCAAGGCCATACTGCTGGTGGTGGTGCAAGTAGTTAAGGTTGACAAGGTGGCAGGCTAGGTAAGGGTAGGAAGGGAAAAATGGGTATGGGTACTATGCACCAACATGTTTACGTAGGAAAAGCGGGTTCACGCTTTGTCCTAGGACCGCTAAGCCATACTGCTAAGCCCCTCGAGTTGCTTTCCCTTGAGCCAAGCAAGCCATTCCTACACGTGCAATTGAGCATGTCTCCCAATGGCCCATGGGCCAGCTTGCCATTACTGAACATACCCTTAGTCCTGCCTACCCCGTGCACATAACCTATTGTCCCCTGTATGCCCCCATCACTGACATGTCAGGACCCCGAGGCTGGCCTGGCGGCCACCGTCAACATGATGCCTTCAACTGCGCCATGCCATCCAGTGTGGGCAGCAAGGTGAAGCAGCTCGCTCTCCTGGAGCTTGAGGTAGGCACATGACACGCAAGCTCCCGTGCAAGCTTGTAAAGGGCAAGCCAGTAAGCCGTAGGGGGCTATTGAATGCTTGCATTGAAGGGGTTCCCTCGTATTGTTCCTAGTGTAGCTGACACGATAGGACATTCAGCATTTGTTTCCTTTGCTGAGCCCGCCTGCACCCAACCCCTAATTACTGGGCCTTGTAGCCTCAAGTCATGAAGCACGCCATCTGCTAACATTGTCTTGTTGCAACTGTAGAAAGCTCTTTGTCTTACTTCCTTCATAATTATGCCCCTGCAGTGCAGATAAAGTGGCTCATCATCTTGACTGGCATCAGTGCAGCTTTGTTTCACTACGGGCTCAAGGAGGAGGTCTCCTGTGTCGAAGGATGCTAGAGGTGGCACGGCTGGCACCTGCTGTTGAGCAATAGTAGGAGAAAGCGTGTGGCTGCATGTGTTAAATAACTAAGGGTTGTACGAGGAGGGACTATGGGTGAGATAATAGGGGGCCGACAGTCAGGGTTATGACACAACGAAGAGGGTTAGAATGCAAAGGAGAGTTGCGAGATGTTACAGAAAGTAGCATATGTTTTGGAAATTTGCATGTTGTGCCCATGTGATCCGTCCAAGAATTGAGTGAGAGCATTGGGCGTGGAGTGAAAACTACCCTACCAAGCCAGAGATATGCATGTCGCATCATGTTAAGGGCAGACCCACTTGAGGGTCGGGGGCAGAGTGAGGACGAGTAAGCACAGCTTGCCTGTTGGATTGCATTGGTACCTTCTTCAGATGTCGTTACCCAGCACGCAGCCACCGGGCGGTGGGGGTTTAGCTATCATGTTGAGGAGGGACATACTGGCTTAGGGACTGGAGGCAGAGTGAGCAGGAGACTATGACCCTGCAACTGTGTACCAGCTGTACAGTGGTGTCACCAATCAGCACCCCGCACATGGGGCTCATTGCTAAAGCAATCCTTTCATCCAGCCAATCCCTGTTTCGATGATCCATTAGCACTGCACATGGATCACAGCTAATCCCTTTCTATCTAATCCGTCGGTGCATGCACATGGCTCAGGGCTAATCCCTTTTCATCTAATCCGTAACCCTCACGCACGGCTCCTAGGTAATCCACGTTAATCTAATCTGCCTGTGCATGGTTTTGGCTTAACATGGATTACAGTAACCCCAGCAAATCCAACTTGAACCATTCTAATCGGATTACCATGCTTGCACAACTGCACGTGCACAGTCGGATCAGATCAATTGTAATCCCTTTCGATCCCCGTTAAGTCGGAAATCCGGAAATTTTGATCCGTGGTAATCCGGGATCATCCAGCTCAAAGTCGTGTACACGAGAACGGATTAACAGCCAAAACAGCTGCGGATTAACCCATAGGGGCCGTTGGTAGGGCCGCGCTTCTAAGCTCGTCGTTACACAGTGCTGGCGGCCCGCCGCCGTCTCCATACTTAAGCCAGCCTTTGCCTCAAATCCGACCCCGCCTGTCTGTGCGTCTTCCACTTGCAGGGCGTAACTGCATCACCAGGTGGTGCAGCTCCCTTGCCCGGGGAAACAGCGGAGCAGCCGGCATCGGCAGCAGCAGAACGGCGCATGGCGGCTCCTATTGCAGCCGCCGCGGCACTGGGCTCGCTGGGCGGCGGCGCAGAGGCGGGGGGCCGCACTTCAGCGCAGGTGCGTTTGGTTAGCGGTTGCCGCGGCTGCCGATACTGCGGGCTCGCTCCGGATTCGGAAACAGCAGCCCTTATTTGCTCGTCCCCTCGTTCCCTGTTGCCTGGCTAGCGAGGGGGGAGTCAAGCTCAGCATGCACTCCTCTCAAGTAGTTGCCACTGCGGGCAATCTATGCTCCTGAACTGGGGGTCAAGGGAGGCGGGAGTCAGGATACAGCCCGCGCTTCTAAGCTCGTCGTTACACAGTGCTGGCGGCCCGCCACCGTCTCCATACTTAAGCCAGCCTTTGCCTCAAATCCGACCCGCCTGTCTGTGCGTCTTCCACTTGCAGGGCGTAACTGCATCACCAGGTGGTGCAGCTCCCTTGCCCGGGGAAACAGCGGAGCAGCCGGCACCGGCAGCAGCAGAACGGCGCATGGCGGCTCCTTTTGCAGCCGCCGCGGCACTGGGCTCGCTGGGCGGCGGCGCAGAGGCGGGGGGCCGCATATCAGCGCAGGTGCGTTGGGTTAGCGGTTGCCGCGGCTGCCGATACTGCGGGCTCGCTCCGGATTCGGAAACAGCAGCCCTTATTTGCTCGTCCCCTCGTTCCCTGTTGCCTGGCTAGCGAGGGGGGAGTCAAGCTCAGCATGCACTCCTCTCAAGTAGTTGCCACTGCGGGCAATCTATGCTCCTGAACTGGGGGTCAAGGGAGGCGGGAGTCAGGATACAGCCCGCGCTTCTAAGCTCGTCGTTACACAGTGCTGGCGGCCCGCCGCCGTCTCCATACTTAAGCCAGCCTTTGCCTCAAATCCGACCCCGCCTGTCTGTGCGTCTTCCACTTGCAGGGCGTAACTGCAGCACCAGGTGGTGCAGCTCCCTTGCCCGGGGAAACAGCGGAGCAGCCAGCACCGGCAGCAGCAGAACGGCGCATGGCGGCTCCTATTGCAGCAGCCGCGGCACTGGGCTCGCTGGGTGGCGGCGCAGAGGCGGGGGGCCGCACTTCAGCGCAGGTGCGTTGGGTTAGCGGTTGCCGCGGCTGCCGATACTGAGGGCTCGCTCCGGATTCGGAAACAGCAGCCCTTATTTGCTCGTCCCCTCGTTCCCTGTTGCCTGGCTAGCGAGGGGGGAGTCAAGCTCAGCATGCACTCCTCTCAAGTAGTTGCCACTGCGGGCAATCTATGCTCCTGAACTGGGGGTCAAGGGAGGCGGGAGTCAGGATACGGCCCGCGCTTCTAAGCTCGTCGTTACACAGTGCTGGCGGCCCGCCGCCGTCTCCATACTTAAGCCAGCCTTTGCCTCAAATCCGACCCCGCCTGTCTGTGCGTCTTCCACTTGCAGGGCGTAACTGCATCACCAGGTGGTGCAGCTCCCTTGCCCGGGGAAACAGCGGAGCAGCCAGCACCGGCAGCAGCAGAACGGCGCATGGCGGCTCCTATTGCAGCCGCCGCGGCACTGGGCTCGCTGGGCGGCGGCGCAGAGGCGGGGGGCCGCACTTCAGCGCAGGTGCGTTTGGTTAGCGGTTGCCGCGGCTGCCGATACTGCGGGCTCGCTCCGGATTCGGAAACAGCAGCCCTTATTTGCTCGTCCCCTCGTTCCCTGTTGCCTGGCTAGCGAGGGGGGAGTCAAGCTCAGCATGCACTCCTCTCAAGTAGTTGCCACTGCGGGCAATCTATGCTCCTGAACTGGGGGTCAAGGGAGGCGGGAGTCAGGATACGGCCCGCGCTTCTAAGCTCGTCGTTACACAGTGCTGGCGGCCCGCCGCCGTCTCCATACTTAAGCCAGCCTTTGCCTCAAATCCGACCCCGCCTGTCTGTGCGTCTTCCACTTGCAGGGCGTAACTGCAGCACCAGGTGGTGCAGCTCCCTTGCCCGGGGAAACAGCGGAGCAGCCGGCATCGGCAGCAGCAGAACGGCGCATGGCGGCTCCTATTGCAGCCGCCGCGGCTCTGGGCTCGCTGGGCGGCGGCGCAGAGGCGGGGGGCCGCACTTCAGCGCAGGTGCGTTGGGTTAGCGGTTGCCGCGGCTGCCAATACTGCGGGCTCGCTCCGGATTCGGAAACAGCAGCCCTTATTTGCTCGTCCCCTCGTTCCCTGTTGCCTGGCTAGCGAGGGGGGAGTCAAGCTGAGCATGCACTTGAACTGGGGGTCAAGGGAGGCGGGAGTCAGGATACGGCCCGCGCTTCTAAGCTCGTCGTTACACAGTGCTGGCGGCCCGCCGCCGTCTCCATACTTAAGCCAGCCTTTGCCTCAAATCCGACCCCGCCTGTCTGTGCGTCTTCCACTTGCAGGGCGTAACTGCATCACCAGGTGGTGCAGCTCCCTTGCCCGGGGAAACAGCGGAGCAGCCAGCACCGGCAGCAGCAGAACGGCGCATGGCGGCTCCTTTTGCAGCAGCCGCGGCACTGGGCTCGCTGGGTGGCGGCGCAGAGGCGGGGGGCCGCACTTCAGCGCAGGTGGGTTGGGTTAGCGGTTGCCACGGCTGCCGATACTGCGGGCTCGCTCCGGATTCGGAAACAGCAGCCCTTATTTGCTCGTCCCCTCGTTCCCTGTTGCCTGGCTAGCGAGGGGGGAGTCAAGCTCAGCATGCACTCCTCTCAAGTAGTTGCCACTGCGGGCAATCTATGCTCCTGAACTGGGGGTCAAGGGAGGCGGGAGTCAGGATACGGCCCGCGCTTCTAAGCTCGTCGTTACACAGTGCTGGCGGCCCGCCGCCGTCTCCATACTTAAGCCAGCCTTTGCCTCAAATCCGACCCCGCCTGTCTGTGCGTCTTCCACTTGCAGGGCGTAACTGCAGCACCAGGTGGTGCAGCTCCCTTGCCCGGGGAAACAGCGGAGCAGCCGGCATCGGCAGCAGCAGAACGGCGCATGGCGGCTCCTTTTGCAGCAGCCGCGGCACTGGGCTCGCTGGGCGGCGGCGCAGAGGCGGGGGGCCGCACTTCAGCGCAGGTGCGTTGGGTTAGCGGTTGCCGCGGCTGCCGATACTGCGGGCTCGCTCCGGATTCGGAAACAGCAGCCCTTATTTGCTCGTACCCTCGTTCCCTGTTGCCTGGCTAGCGAGGGGGGAGTCAAGCTGAGCATGCACTTGAACTGGGGGTCAAGGGAGGCGGGAGTCAGGATACGGCCCGCGCTTCTAAGCTCGTCGTTACACAGTGCTGGCGGCCCGCCGCCGTCTCCATACTTAAGCCAGCCTTTGCCTCAAATCCGACCCCGCCTGTCTGTGCGTCTTCCACTTGCAGGGCGTAACTGCATCACCAGGTGGTGCATCTCCCTTGCCCGGGGAAACAGCGGAGCAGCCAGCACCGGCAGCAGCAGAACGGCGCATGGCGGCTCCTTTTGCAGCAGCCGCGGCACTGGGCTCGCTGGGTGGCGGCGCAGAGGCGGGGGGCCGCACTTCAGCGCAGGTGGGTTGGGTTAGCGGTTGCCACGGCTGCCGATACTGCGGGCTCGCTCCGGATTCGGAAACAGCAGCCCTTATTTGCTCGTCCCCTCGTTCCCTGTTGCCTGGCTAGCGAGGGGGGAGTCAAGCTCAGCATGCACTCCTCTCAAGTAGTTGCCACTGCGGGCAATCTATGCTCCTGAACTGGGGGTCAAGGGAGGCGGGAGTCAGGATACGGCCCGCGCTTCTAAGCTCGTCGTTACACAGTGCTGGCGGCCCGCCGCCGTCTCCATACGTAAGCCAGCCTTTGCCTCAAATCCGACCCCGCCTGTCTGTGCGTCTTCCACTTGCAGGGCGTAACTGCAGCACCAGGTGGTGCAGCTCCCTTGCCCGGGGAAACAGCGGAGCAGCCGGCATCGGCAGCAGCAGAACGGCGCATGGCGGCTCCTATTGCAGCCGCCGCGGCACTGGGCTCGCTGGGCGGCGGCGCAGAGGCGGGGGGCCGCACTTCAGCGCAGGTGCGTTGGGTTAGTGGTTGCCGCGGCTGCCGATACTGCGGGCTCGCTCCGGATTCGGAAACAGCAGCCCTTATTTGCTCGTACCCTCGTTCCCTGTTGCCTGGCTAGCGAGGGGGGAGTCAAGCTGAGCATGCACTTGAACTGGGGGTCAAGGGAGGCGGGAGTCAGGATACGGCCCGCGCTTCTAAGCTCGTCGTTACACAGTGCTGGCGGCCCGCCGCCGTCTCCATACTTAAGCCAGCCTTTGCCTCAAATCCGACCCCGCCTGTCTGTGCGTCTTCCACTTGCAGGGCGTAACTGCATCACCAGGTGGTGCATCTCCCTTGCCCGGGGAAACAGCGGAGCAGCCAGCACCGGCAGCAGCAGAACGGCGCATGGCGGCTCCTTTTGCAGCAGCCGCGGCACTGGGCTCGCTGGGTGGCGGCGCAGAGGCGGGGGGCCGCACTTCAGCGCAGGTGGGTTGGGTTAGCGGTTGCCGCGGCTGCCGATACTGCGGGCTCGCTCCGGATTCGGAAACAGCAGCCCTTATTTGCTCGTCCCCTCGTTCCCTGTTGCCTGGCTAGCGAGGGGGGAGTCAAGCTGAGCATGCACTTGAACTGGGGGTCAAGGGAGGCGGGAGTCAGGATACGGCCCGCGCTTCTAAGCTCGTCGTTACACAGTGCTGGCGGCCCGCCGCCGTCTCCATACTTAAGCCAGCCTTTGCCTCAAATCCGACCCCGCCTGTCTGTGCGTCTTCCACTTGCAGGGCGTAACTGCATCACCAGGTGGTGCAGCTCCCTTGCCCGGGGAAACAGCGGAGCAGCCGGCATCGGCAGCAGCAGAACGGCGCATGGCGGCTCCTATTGCAGCCGCCGCGGCACTGGGCTCGCTGGGCGGCGGCGCAGAGGCGGGGGGCCGCACTTCAGCGCAGGTGCGTTTGGTTAGCGGTTGCCGCGGCTGCCGATACTGCGGGCTCGCTCCGGATTCGGAAACAGCAGCCCTTATTTGCTCGTCCCCTCGTTCCCTGTTGCCTGGCTAGCGAGGGGGGAGTCAAGCTCAGCATGCACTCCTCTCAAGTAGTTGCCACTGCGGGCAATCTATGCTCCTGAACTGGGGGTCAAGGGAGGCGGGAGTCAGGATACAGCCCGCGCTTCTAAGCTCGTCGTTACACAGTGCTGGCGGCCCGCCGCCGTCTCCATACTTAAGCCAGCCTTTGCCTCAAATCCGACCCCGCCTGTCTGTGCGTCTTCCACTTGCAGGGCGTAACTGCAGCACCAGGTGGTGCAGCTCCCTTGCCCGGGGAAACAGCGGAGCAGCCAGCACCGGCAGCAGCAGAACGGCGCATGGCGGCTCCTTTTGCAGCCGCCGCGGCACTGGGCTCGCTGGGCGGCGGCGCAGAGGCGGGGGGCCGCATATCAGCGCAGGTGCGTTGGGTTAGCGGTTGCCGCGGCTGCCGATACTGCGGGCTCGCTCCGGATTCGGAAACAGCAGCCCTTATTTGCTCGTCCCCTCGTTCCCTGTTGCCTGGCTAGCGAGGGGGGAGTCAAGCTCAGCATGCACTCCTCTCAAGTAGTTGCCACTGCGGGCAATCTATGCTCCTGAACTGGGGGTCAAGGGAGGCGGGAGTCAGGATACGGCCCGCGCTTCTAAGCTCGTCGTTACACAGTGCTGGCGGCCCGCCGCCGTCTCCATACTTAAGCCAGCCTTTGCCTCAAATCCGACCCCGCCTGTCTGTGCGTCTTCCACTTGCAGGGCGTAACTGCAGCACCAGGTGGTGCAGCTCCCTTGCCCGGGGAAACAGCGGAGCAGCCAGCACCGGCAGCAGCAGAACGGCGCATGGCGGCTCCTATTGCAGCAGCCGCGGCACTGGGCTCGCTGGGTGGCGGCGCAGAGGCGGGGGGCCGCACTTCAGCGCAGGTGCGTTGGGTTAGCGGTTGCCGCGGCTGCCGATACTGAGGGCTCGCTCCGGATTCGGAAACAGCAGCCCTTATTTGCTCGTCCCCTCGTTCCCTGTTGCCTGGCTAGCGAGGGGGGAGTCAAGCTCAGCATGCACTCCTCTCAAGTAGTTGCCACTGCGGGCAATCTATGCTCCTGAACTGGGGGTCAAGGGAGGCGGGAGTCAGGATACGGCCCGCGCTTCTAAGCTCGTCGTTACACAGTGCTTGCGGCCCGCCGCCGTCTCCATACTTAAGCCAGCCTTTGCCTCAAATCCGACCCGCCTGTCTGTGCGTCTTCCACTTGCAGGGCGTAACTGCATCACCAGGTGGTGCAGCTCCCTTGCCCGGGGAAACAGCGGAGCAGCCGGCACCGGCAGCAGCAGAACGGCGCATGGCGGCTCCTTTTGCAGCCGCCGCGGCACTGGGCTCGCTGGGCGGCGGCGCAGAGGCGGGGGGCCGCACTTCAGCGCAGGTGCGTTGGGTTAGCGGTTGCCGCGGCTGCCGATACTGCGGGCTCGCTCCGGATTCGGAAACAGCAGCCCTTATTTGCTCGTCCCCTCGTTCCCTGTTGCCTGGCTAGCGAGGGGGGAGTCAAGCTCAGCATGCACTCCTCTCAAGTAGTTGCCACTGCGGGCAATCTATGCTCCTGAACTGGGGGTCAAGGGAGGCGGGAGTCAGGATACGGCCCGCGCTTCTAAGCTCGTCGTTACACAGTGCTGGCGGCCCGCCGCCGTCTCCATACTTAAGCCAGCCTTTGCCTCAAATCCGACCCCGCCTGTCTGTGCGTCTTCCACTTGCAGGGCATAACTGCATCACCGGGAGGTGCAGCTCCCTTGCCCGGGGAAACAGCGGAGCAGCCGGCACCGGCAGCAGCAGAACGGCGCATGGCGGCTCCTTTTGCATCAGGTGGTGCGGTGGAGTATGTGGCGCCCCTTTCAGCAGCATCGGACACCGGTGCTGTTGTGCGCTACTCCGCCAGTGGTGTTGCTGGAGATAGCCTAATTGCAGCGGCCTCGGGCGTTTATGGAGGTACGAACGGGGCACCCAGTGCAGGCTGTTAACAAACCTCAATGACGAGTCATGTTAAAGATACTTGGGGAAATGTATTTGGTTGCAGAGACCTTATTGCCGAGCGTATCGAGAACTGAAGCTCTGGCAGTCGTCCAGAAGAGATGGGCGTCTGCTGAGGTATGACAAGCACCAACATCCCAGAGAGATAAGCAGGTCCTGCAGTAATACGTTTCCTTGGTTCCTTGCATGCCCCTTGCAGAAGTTGAGTGGCGGTGGGAGTGGCGAGGGCATGTATGGCAGTGTTGCGCCCAAGGCTACATCCGTAGTTTATGCCCTTTTGACGCTTCTCACGGGTATGTGTGCAACCAGTGTGCTTGTGGATGCGGGTGCTGGGCTTGGACGCCCGCTGGTTCACGCAGCATTGCTGGGACTCCACCTCACCTGGGGTTTTGAACTGGACCTAAACCGAGTCCAACAAGCCAACACCTTCTTCAAAATCTATTTCGTGAGAGCGTTCCAGAAGCGCTTTGGTAGGTGTTCGTGCTTACATGCGGGAAAAAATAAACTAGCAGCACCAGTTTATTCGTGCTTTCCCTACCTACAGGACACGAAGCAGGTGCTTACATTGCCAGGAAGTGGCCTGCAGTTAAACAGTCAAAAATTGCAGACATGGCTTTGGATTGCCTCGGCAGCGCCACCCATCTATACACCTTTTGGGAGGGTTGGAATCCTTCGGACCGTTCCCCGCTTGCTGCACGGGTGAATGCGAGCAAGCATCTTGTGGTAAGCTGTTTACAGCCGGGATGGGGCGTAACACATATGAACGTGCGATATCATGCATGCCTCCTTGTTGCATGGCAGGGGCTGGCGTTTATCCAGAAAACCGACAACAGCGTGGTGGACACCTTTGCCATGTACGGCTTTGTTGGCGTCAGGCTGGTGGCCGTTTGCACAGAGGTAGCAATGTCTGGTGGCAACAACCTGTTCACGGCGTACATTTTCAGCCGGGACCTGACGGCAGGAAAATGAGACAACTGGCGCTATCTTTATTAATACAAAATCGGTGTTTCTCAACACCACCACATTGGGCTGTTCAACCCTTAATAACGAGTGTTGGGCCTTCTGAGTCAATCAGTATCCCCACAACGCTGGTTACTACCTCCTGTAAAACATGTGTTATTAATGATGGCTTGCCATTGCGGCTGTTGTGCAAACATTGAATGGCTCACGGCTGCACGCATGCTAACATCCAACCATGGGAGCTTGGGAGGCAGTCTCACAGTACGGCCACAACGCCGTTGTTCTACATGCTTACTGCGAATACCGGCTTTCTTGTGCTGTCCTAGTTCCACTTTCAAGGCGCTAATTAGTTGCATGAAAACTTACAAACGTTTAAATGTTTCCGAGTGCGTGCTAAACCACTCATACATAGAGTTGACTTAACATAGGTAGCAAGTATGGAACTTGACTTGAACCAGTTATGTCGGATAATCTAGAAGTTGTTCGCAACAATCCTAAGACGTGGGGGTGTACACAGTGCAAGCAAACGTTTCCCTCGAAGAAGAACGCAACACGACACACTCTAAAGTGCCCCGCTCTTGCGTACCAGCTAGTCCTGCAACCAGCTGGCGACGTTGCAGATTATCGTATCGACGACGCACTAGCTATCCTAGAAGACATCCGGAGGGAACCTGACGATGGTGTCCAAGTATTGACCGCACCCGGTGCTCCTGTCGAGTTTAACACAGGTACATTTTTATGCAAAGTGGTACTTGTGTGTGCCGACTTACTCCTGTCTACCACCTCAGCATACGAGCCTCAAGTTTGACCACCCTCAAACTCATTGGTGCCTCCATTTATCACTGCAGAACAACCTCAAGGAAACAACACATATGCAGACAATCCTTGGGAGCCCTTAGACCTAGAAACTGCCGGTGATGAGTTCGAAGATGCCGCCACAGGTAAGTGTTCGAATTTAGTCCCTGTCTTTTGCCACTGCCGCATCCAACTTAAAGAAAGAGTCGTTGATGGGCATTTTGAGGGTAAGGCTCAACTGCTTCGCAAAGTATCTTGAGAAATTCTAAGGAATTGAACATGTTTACAGGGCCTGACTTCATCGATGATGATATTCATGAGGACGGAGTCGACACCTTAACGGAAGATGCTCATGTTCTGCTCAACGAGCACCCACCAGGGCCACCTGAGTGTGGCCTGGGGGATGAAGCCAGCATACGCTGTGTCTGCGGTTGCGGCCAGCTGTATGTAAAACCTGCCAAGCTCGCGTATTACAAGCAGCACCTCGACCAACCTGTCTGGGTTTATCGTGATGAGCATGGCGCAGTCATCGACTCTTCCCCCACGACTTTGCGTCAACACCTTCACTCTTGGTTGGGCCTAATTCAGCTGCGTGGGCCACGCCGAGACTTTCTTGAGGAGATCCTGCGTCTTGAAGCCAGCATGTTTCCCAAGCCTAACAACATGCCAACATCGCTATACTACAGCAAGAACCTTATTGACGCGCCTGATTGGAAGGCGTACGAGTGGCATGTTTGCAGCGCCAAGGGTTGCCCTGGGCATGTTTACGGGCCAGCTCATGTGGGCAGCCGTGATGATTGCTGCCCCCATTGCAAATCCCCACGCTACAACACACAGCAGGTTGGAGGTAAGCCCCCCTCAGGTTGCCTGTACAATTGTGCTTGCACCACATGTTTATTGATGGCATGTAGTCCACTCCTACGGGATTCTATGTGTCCCTGATAAATTGGTTATGTTCTTATCTTGGCCTGTACTGAACGAGCATCTTCCACTCCCAACCTACCCGTGATGCCAAGACTTTGTAATGACCTTGTTTGTCCTTTGCCCCAACACCTTTCCCCGCCCTGCAGGGAAGCCAGTCATGGAGCCCAGCGCATGGTTTGTATGGTTTGGAATTGAGGAGGTTATCCTGTCCGACTTCTTTAGTAACCCAACATTCTGCCAGCAGCGCGGGAAGTTCCGGGAGGCAGGTGGAGGGTCGTCCATGTGGAGGGGTGAGTCTGCGCAGTAATTAAGACGTACTTTTAAAGCATGCAGCTGTTCCTGTCAATTATAGTATGGACCACCTAGGTATGCGTGAGCTTACAACTGAGGCTGACTTTTCTTCGTGCATGTTGTGTGCAGGCGAGTGGATCAAGGAGCTGAACGCTCGCACCAATGGTCAGGTGCTGCACCCAGACAACTCCATTTGGGACATCGGCATTGACTGGCTTGCGCCTTATAACTCCACCGCTCACAGCATGGGCATCATCTTCATACGCTGCGCTGATGTCAGCCCTCGTGACAAAGGCAAGGCTTGGAACCAGAAGGTCATCGCCATCATCCCTGGGCCTAAGCAGCCGGAGAATCTGAGCCCGTACCTACAGCCCCTTATTAGTGAGCTTGCCAAGCTTGCATCTGAGGGCATGCATGTTACGGAGCGCTGGGAGGAGGAGGTCAATGCTTCGCTTGGTGTTGAGGTCGCGAAGGTTAGTGCCGTTTCTGGCAATCCAATTGTACGTCCAATTAGATTCTGATTCCCATGCTAGGTGAACATGCCAAAGACACATCGTTTCGTGTCTTCCCCAAGCCATGCTCCTAATGCCACATCCCACTGTATGTATGTGTTACCATTCATGGGCTATGTCGGGGGCCCTCAATGTAGTCAGTGTTCTTGTACTGACTTGCCGTTTTGTATCCGGCCCCTTACGTAGGTCGTGCACGAGCGCTCTTTTACCCATCGTGTGTACCTTGGTGTCATCCTGGCGGACACACCCGCGCGCGCGAAGGTTGGGTGCCTGAATGGCGTCGGGTCGTACTCCGGCGCCTGCACCTGGTGCTTTGGAGAAGGAGAGGCCGAGGGGAATGCTGGACCGGGATTCACCGTGCGGTACCGTGGCTACCTAAGTGCAGTCCTGCACCAGTTTGCCTGGAAGTAAGGCTGGACAGGCAATGATTAGCCAGGCTGTATGATGCTACCTAAGTGCAGTCCTGCACCCAGTGTCTACATGCACATTAACCTGTCCTTCAGGTCCGTATACTCTAGCGTGAGCCATTTGCTTGTGTGCAAGCCATGTACAGTGTTACCTTAAAGCGTAAAGGTTCGCCGTACGTGACCACCAGTCTTATGCCTTGTTGCAAACCGTCCTTACTTTGCAGGGTCAAGGGGCAGCGGCTGAAGGTTGGTGACAGGCGCCTTATTTTGACCGACGCACTGCTGCGTGCTCGTGGCGCCAAGATGGCTGCATGCCGTGCGCAGCCTGGCGTTACACAAAAGGCCATCAAGGAGCTCACCCGCGCGCTCGGTTGCCAGGGGCAGAACCCGTTTGCGGCCCTTGAATACGTGGACCTATCTTGCATCTTTGCTCTCCCGATTGGACATGCCCTGCTGTTCGGGGTGGTGCGTGATTTCGTGGATTTCTTGTTCGACACGTCCGTCAGCGGTTGTCTGGGCATCAGCAGCGAGTCGAAGAGGCTCATCCAGCAGCGGGCGAGTCGCATTCGCGTCACAACTGACTTCGGGAGGGCCTACAAAGATGTTGTCGTGTACAGGTGTGCATCTTAGATGAAGCGCCAACCATGAACCCAGACATCCTGGCAGGCGCTACCCTGCATACCCTCACAGCATCCAGCTTTGCACAAGCCCATGCCGCGCCTAGCGTCCTACCTAGGACTTGCCCCAACGTGCACGCCATAACACCAACCTTCACACCAAACATGACCTTAAACTCACTCCCTCCAGGGTTTATTTTTATCACGATCTCCTCCCCATCCAAACTCCACAGGAATGGCTGGCGTATGGAGGACTGGCTGCACTTTGTGGAGACCTTTTCTCTGTACATCTTCATGGGTGATGTCCTACCCAAGAAGTCGCAGGAGCTATGGGCCAAGCTTACAGCGGCGGTCCGGCATCATTTCCGGCCACGGCCTGAGGATGAGACGGTTGAGCAGTTCCGGGCAGCATCGGCTGAGGCGGCTAGGCAGCTGGCAGAGTACGCTGCAACGTTGGAGAGGCTGAAAGTCGCCCCCAGGCTGTTTACCATCAACCTGCACGGGTGTGTCTGCAGGTAAGGGGCATGCTCATAGGTCTACAGCATTATCATGATGGTGGGCGTAAATCGGGTTTGTACTGCAGTGACAGACAATGCGAGCAGGCATTCATACATCCAGCTGTGCGGTTACCCACTTTGAGACCAATGTGTGTATACCATCTAATCTCTGTTACCTTCTTGCGGTTGCCCGCCAGGCTGCATCGGCAGGAGGTAGCAATGGGCTCCACTTCAGGCATGTCGGACATGCCAGTGGAGCGTGTCATGCAAGCAGTCAAGCGGGAGGGTGGCAGGATTGTAACCCAAAACCCGGAGAAGGTGTACGCAACACGGCTGTGCTTGGTCCGAAGTGCCAGTAAAATGGGGCCGCAAGCTGGAGCTGTACTTACAGCCGTCGAGGCGCTCGAGCATGCTGTGGGCCGCCGGCATGCAGACGTGAGCAAGCCGCAGTATGACACGCTGGGTGAGGATGGCTTGCTGCTCGACGTCACCAGGGGGCCTACGCATGCTGACCAATCTATTGCAGCAGAGGTTGACTCAGCAATTGCACGTATGGTGGAGTTCCACCGCCCTCTACCACATGTTACTTCTTGGGCAGTAAACAACCGGCCTGACCAGTACGCCTTGGATCAAGTGCTTAAGCAGCCACCGAATGCTGCTGCACCAACAGCGCGATGGTTTGTCCGCGCTGAGGCAGCAGATGGGGAGCGCTACCATAGCCTCAAGTATAACCGTGACACTGTTCGGTCCAGCTGCTGGGCAGTCGTTGAGATGGAGGAGGGCGGGGAGGGCAATACCCGCTTCCAAGCATACATCGCGTGCATCAAGTACTTTGTCAGCATCCCCGCCTTCCCTGACACCGGAGCACAAGCTGTGAAGATGGCAGTCACTGACCTCTACTCTGCAGCGCGACTGGATTCAGGCCTGCATAAGGTCAACATGACCAGCGCTCGGTCGCAGCCTGACCGGACCACAGCTGGGCCTCGCGCGGGAGAGCGGCGTGGGGATGCAAGGCGTGGATCTGGGCAGTGGAGAATGTGGCCCAACTACGGGTTGCCCATATCTTTGCTGCGTGGCAAGGTATGCTTGGCGATGGAGGGGGCCAGCACTGAGCAGGGAGACATGTACTTTATGCCGTATGGCCACTCCACCGAGCGAAGTTAAGCATATACGGCCCGCCTTGGCGCCCTGGGTTGCTCGTATGCCTGTTGCGGATTGCATCACTGTGCGTGTGTGTCCTTGTCCTAAAACGCTGCCGAATCGCCGCACGCTACCTAGTTAACAATGCATGTGCTGTTGCTTCTGGGAAATCGAGGCTGCAACGTAGTACAAGGCGTGCGGCACTAGGCGTGTTGGTGGCCTTTTTGCTGCCGTACAGGCGGGGGCAACTTTGTTTAGAGCATTCTTGTGGGTAGGCGTTTAGGGCCATGCGTGTGCCAGGCCATACACCCTGTCCTGCCAGCCGGCATGCGCTGGATAGGTTGCTGGCATGCACGCCTATGTATTGCGGATTGCATCACTGTGCGCGTGTGTCCTTGTGCTAAAACGCTGCCGAATCGACGCACGCTACCTAGTTAACAATGCATGTGCTGTTGCTTCTGGGAAATCGAGGCTGCAACGTAGTACAAGGCGTGCGGCACTAGGCGTGTTGGTGGCCTTTTTGCTGCCGTACAGGCGGGGGCAACTTTGTTTAGAGCATTCTTGTGGGTAGGCGTTTAGGGCCATGCGTGTGCCAGGCCATACACCCTGTCCTGCCAGCCGGCATGCGCTGGGTAGGTTGCTGGCATGCACGCCTATGTATTGCGGATTGCATCACTGTGCGCGTGTGTCCTTGTGCTAAACGCTGCCGAATCGACGCACGCTACCTAGTTAACAATGCATGTCCTGTTGCTTCTGGGAAATCGAGGCTGCAACGTAGTACAAGGCGTGCGGCACTAGGCGTGTTGGTGGCCTTTTTGCTGCCGTACAGGCGGAGGCAACTTTGTTTAGGGTTTCTTGCCTATGTACTGCAGATTGCATCTGCGTCGTTGCTTCTTTGAGATGACCAATATTGGCTTCGTATTTTGTGGAAGAAGTCGGGTCACTTCGATATGAATGTTAAACATGGGAATTTAAAGAACTTCGTATTTTTTCTTACCCAAGCGACGAAGTTCGTATGTTATGATCTTGATTCTCTTCTTTAATGGACTGTAAGCATGCTCACTTCTTAGCAGCATTGGCTGGAATGGTAAGTAGGGCGATATCGCTGTGTTTCTGACACGAAGGGGTGAAGTGGGCTTTCATGTGGGGGTCGCGTTCGTCTACGTAATCAATACGAAAAATATGCGCACCCATTCAGTGGCGTTTGTCTTCATACATTTTACGAATTTCGTCTTGAGTTGACAACTGGAAGTCACCCGCCATGCTGTTTCCCTTCGTGTATACACTTGCATGCAACGGATTGTCACACGTACGGTATGAGGTGCCGGCACTGGCAACCCTCAGGTGCATACATGTAACCTTCGTATCTGCAAATTCCCTTTACGAACGCTTTAATACGAATGTCATGGCATACACACACGGGTGGATTTGATGCCCAAAAGTCACGTGTCAAGTAGAAGGTATGAAACCAGTAACCTAGCGCCAAAGTTTCACTTAAGGCGCCCAACCGTACATTCTTTCGTATATGCATGTTCGTAAAGGGATAAGGGATTGGTAAGAATGTGAAATACGCTCCATTTGGCGTTCGTATAGCCCATTTCGTATACTTTACGAGCCTTGGCGAATATACGAACACGAGGCGTTCCCAGAGTGGCATATTATATGTTGATGTGTGTTATGTGTCTTAGCAAATAATAAAGCGCCTGCTACCATCGAGCTAAGGGCAGGTTACTGTCCAGAACTGGTATGCAGTACACGGTTGCAAAGCACCTGTTAGATGCATACCAAACCCAGGCACATGCCGCCCAGCACTTATGCTGACATGCATACTGCAGCCAAGGCAAACGTGCATTTCTGCATGTGGTATCCTGTGGTTCGGTCTGCAAGCATGGGGTTTGTTTGACTTTGGTGGAGTCCCCTGTGGTTGATGTTTGGTTTTTTGGTTCACAACGGTAGCACTAGGTTGGGCTCTTATAGAGGGAGGGTGCAGATTGGGTATGATTGGGTACATGTAGGCGTGGTTCTTTGGGGTTGGGTTGGGCTTAGTATGGTTGCACGGGCTGAAGTACAGTTGAGTTAGTTTTGGTGCTGGGTAGTTGACGTTTTGGTTATATTGGATTTGGTTGGGTTTGGTTGGCTGTGTAGGTAAGACTACAACATGAAGATCGCCGTTCACTTTGCTTGCTTACGGTTGGGTGTGGTTCTGCACGGTTCACTTTGTTTAGATGGGGTAAAGTACGGTTGAGCTGGGTACGGTTGCATGGGGGTTCCATATGGTTCAGTGTGCTTTGGTCAGGCTGGGTGCAGTGGGGTTGATGAGGTTCACCAATGTTTTGACAGGGTTTGGTTCAGGCCCAAGGGTCGGCTGAGAACCCTAAAACCATCGCGAATAAACCCTCAAACCCTACGGAAAAACTATCAAACCCTTCCAAAAACCCTTAAACCCTACCAAAAACCCTTAGGGTTTAGGGTTTAGAGTTTAGGGTTTAGGGTTTAAGGTTTAGGGTTTTGGGTTTTAGGTTTTTAGGGTTTACTGGGGAGTTTTCCATAGGCGTTTTCAGACGTTTTCTTCGGTAAACGACAGCATTCTTCATGTAGATTCTGTTTCCAAAAAGAAAATAGACCAAAACCCCCCAGGTAAAAAGTTATGGCTGGTCAAAGTTTGGTCAACACTTCCACAACTTAAACTGGCTGACTTTAGCGCTCCCCAAGCATATTTTGTAAGTATCTTCATCCAATTAGCCTTAGAATAGCTGTATTGATGCATATATGTGATGTTGCACTGGCTGGCTTGGTATTCATCTCAACCCCACTCAGCAGGCCCAACCTATAGTCCCCCATGCCCACCCAGCTAGGCAGGCATTCACCCTCCTCCCTGCATGCAGGCAAGACATCTCATGTCCACCCAGGAAGGCAGGCACCCACCCTATCCCCTGCAGGCAGGCAAGTCATCTCATGCCAACTCAGGCAGGCAGGCACCCACCCTCTCCCCTGTAGGCAGGCAATTCTGCAATGCCCACCCAGGCAGGCAGGCACCAACCCCTCTCCCCTTAGCCAAGCCCCCTCTTGCCCGCCCAGGCAGGCCCCCCCATCTCCTGCAGCTAGGCAGGTCCCAGGTCCTCCCATGCCCACCCAGACAGGCCTCACCCTCCCTATGCAGGCAGGCAAGTATCCAAATGCTCACCCAGAAAGAGGCACCAGCCCCCACCCCTTCAGGTAGCCAAGCCCCCTCTTGCCCACCAAGGCAGGCCTCCCACCTCCTCTCCTGCAGCTAGGCAAGTCCCTCCCTCTGCAGGCAGGCAAACCCTAAATAGCTTGCCTGCTGCCAACAACCCAGCATCCCCCCTGCCAATTGCACAAGCCCCCCCCCCTCTCCTGCCACTGCACCAACTTAGGGCCTGCCTGCTGCTAACAACCCAGCCCACCCTTGCCATTTGCACAAGCCTCTCCCCCCTCACCTGCCACTTGCACCCACACATAGCTTGTCTACTGCCAACTGCCAACAACATATTGCTTGCATTCTGCCAGCAATCTAGGCCCTCCTCCCCCCTGCCAATTGCACAAGCCTCTCCCCCTCTCCTGCCACTTGCACCCACACATAGTCTGCCTGCTGCCAACAACAGCACATAGCCAATTGCACAACCCCCCCCCTTCATGACACTTCACCCATTCCAAGGAACCACCTCATTCCACGGAATCACCCCATTCCACTGAATCACCCGATTCCACGGAATCACCCCATTCCATGGAATCGCCGCATTGTACTGAATCACCCTATTCCACGGAATCGCCTCATTACCCGGAATCATCCCATTTCCCAGAATCACCCCATTGTACAGAATCACCCCATTCCACGGAATCGCCCCATTTCCCAGAATTTCCCCCATTCCACGGAGCCATCTCATTTCCCTGAATCACCCCATTCCACGGAATCGCCCCATTTCCTGATATGACGTTTTGCATGTGGGAAGGAGCAAAGGAAAGCAAGCGGCAGGCACGCAAAGGCGAAATGAGCTGCTGACTTAGGGTAATAGTTAGGATAATTTAAGAATATTTTTAGCGTAATATTTATCATAAGTTTAAGCATAACAAATTATCATAAATGGTTAGAATAACCAAATTTCGGAAAAGATGGTTTTTTAGGGTTTCAGTTAGGGTTATATGGTAATTTAGGGTTTCTGTTAGGGTTATATGGTTTTTTAGGGTTTCTATTAGGGTTATATTATTTTTTAGGGTTTTAGGGTTTTAGGGTTTTAGGGTTTTATGGGTTTTAGGGTTTTAGGGTTTTAGGGTTTAGGGTTTTAGGGTTTTAGGGTTTTAGGGTTTTAGGGTTTTAGGGTTTTAGGGTTTTAGGGTTTTAGGGTTTTAGGGTTTTAGGGTTTTAGGGTTTTAGGGTTTTAGGGTTTTAGGGTTTTAGGGTTTTAGGGTTTTAGGGTTTTAGGGTTTTAGGGTTTTAGGGTTTTAGGGTTTTAGGGTTTTAGGGTTTTAGGGTTTTAGGGTTTTAGGGTTTTAGGGTTTTAGGGTTTTAGGGTTTTAGGGTTTTAGGGTTTTAGGGTTTTAGGGTTTTAGGGTTTTAGGGTTTTAGGGTTTTAGGGTTTTAGGGTTTTAGGGTTTTAGGGTTTTAGGGTTTTAGGGTTTTAGGGTTTTAGGGTTTTAGGGTTTTAGGGTTTTAGGGTTTTAGGGTTTTAGGGTTTTAGGGTTTAGGGTTTTAGGGTTTTAGGGTTTTAGGGTTTTAGGGTTTTAGGGTTTTAGGGTTTTAGGGTTTTAGGGTTTTAGGGTTTTAGGGTTTTAGGGTTTTAGGGTTTTAGGGTTTTAGGGTTTTAGGGTTTTAGGGTTTTAGGGTTTTAGGGTTTTAGGGTTTTAGGGTTTTAGGGTTTTAGGGTTTTAGGGTTTTAGGGTTTTAGGGTTTTAGGGTTTTAGGGTTTTAGGGTTTTAGGGTTTTAGGGTTTTAGGGTTTTAGGGTTTTAGGGTTTTAGGGTTTTAGGGTTTTAGGGTTTTAGGGTTTTAGGGTTTTAGGGTTTTAGGGTTTTAGGGTTTTAGGGTTTTAGGGTTTTAGGGTTTTAGGGTTTTAGGGTTTTAGGGTTTTAGGGTTTTAGGGTTTTAGGGTTTTAGGGTTTTAGGGTTTTAGGGTTTTAGGGTTTTAGGGTTTTAGGGTTTTAGGGTTTTAGGGTTTTAGGGTTTTAGGGTTTTAGGGTTTTAGGGTTTTAGGGTTTTAGGGTTTTAGGGTTTTAGGGTTTTAGGGTTTTAGGGTTTTAGGGTTTTAGGGTTTTAGGGTTTTAGGGTTTTAGGGTTTTAGGGTTTTAGGGTTTTAGGGTTTTAGGGTTTTAGGGTTTTAGGGTTTTAGGGTTTTAGGGTTTTAGGGTTTTAGGGTTTTAGGGTTTTAGGGTTTTAGGGTTTTAGGGTTTTAGGGTTTTAGGGTTTTAGGGTTTTAGGGTTTTAGGGTTTTAGGGTTTTAGGGTTTTAGGGTTTTAGGGTTTTAGGGTTTTAGGGTTTTAGGGTTTTAGGGTTTTAGGGTTTTAGGGTTTTAGGGTTTTAGGGTTTTAGGGTTTTAGGGTTTTAGGGTTTTAGGGTTTTAGGGTTTTAGGGTTTTAGGGTTTAGGGTTTTAGGGTTTTAGGGTTTTAGGGTTTTAGGGTTTTAGGGTTTAGGGTTTTAGGGTTTTAGGGTTTTAGGGTTTTAGGGTTTTAGGGTTTTAGGGTTTTAGGGTTTTAGGGTTTTAGGGTTTTAGGGTTTTAGGGTTTTAGGGTTTTAGGGTTTTAGGGTTTTAGGGTTTTAGGGTTTTAGGGTTTTAGGGTTTTAGGGTTTTAGGGTTTTAGGGTTTTAGGGTTTTAGGGTTTTAGGGTTTTAGGGTTTTAGGGTTTTAGGGTTTTAGGGTTTTAGGGTTTTAGGGTTTTAGGGTTTTAGGGTTTTAGGGTTTTAGGGTTTTAGGGTTTAGGGTTTTAGGGTTTTAGGGTTTTAGGGTTTTAGGGTTTTAGGGTTTTAGGGTTTTAGGGTTTTAGGGTTTTAGGGTTTTAGGGTTTTAGGGTTTTAGGGTTTTAGGGTTTTAGGGTTTTAGGGTTTTAGGGTTTTAGGGTTTTAGGGTTTTAGGGTTTTAGGGTTTTAGGGTTTTAGGGTTTTAGGGTTTTAGGGTTTTAGGGTTTTAGGGTTTTAGGGTTTTAGGGTTTTAGGGTTTTAGGGTTTTAGGGTTTTAGGGTTTTAGGGTTTTAGGGTTTTAGGGTTTTAGGGTTTTAGGGTTTTAGGGTTTTAGGGTTTTAGGGTTTTAGGGTTTTAGGGTTTTAGGGTTTTAGGGTTTTAGGGTTTAGGGTTTTAGGGTTTTAGGGTTTTAGGGTTTTAGGGTTTTAGGGTTTTAGGGTTTTAGGGTTTTAGGGTTTTAGGGTTTTAGGGTTTAGGGTTTTAGGGTTTTAGGGTTTTAGGGTTTTAGGGTTTTAGGGTTTTAGGGTTTTAGGGTTTTAGGGTTTTAGGGTTTTAGGGTTTTAGGGTTTTAGGGTTTTAGGGTTTTAGGGTTTTAGGGTTTTAGGGTTTTAGGGTTTTAGGGTTTTAGGGTTTTAGGGTTTTAGGGTTTTAGGGTTTTAGGGTTTTAGGGTTTTAGGGTTTTAGGGTTTTAGGGTTTTAGGGTTTTAGGGTTTTAGGGTTTTAGGGTTTTAGGGTTTTAGGGTTTAGGGTTTTAGGGTTTTAGGGTTTTAGGGTTTTAGGGTTTTAGGGTTTTAGGGTTTTAGGGTTTTAGGGTTTTAGGGTTTTAGGGTTTTAGGGTTTTAGGGTTTTAGGGTTTTAGGGTTTTAGGGTTTTAGGGTTTTAGGGTTTTAGGGTTTTAGGGTTTTAGGGTTTTAGGGTTTTAGGGTTTTAGGGTTTTAGGGTTTTAGGGTTTTAGGGTTTTAGGGTTTTAGGGTTTTAGGGTTTTAGGGTTTTAGGGTTTTAGGGTTTTAGGGTTTTAGGGTTTTAGGGTTTTAGGGTTTTAGGGTTTTAGGGTTTTAGGGTTTTAGGGTTTTAGGGTTTTAGGGTTTTAGGGTTTTAGGGTTTTAGGGTTTTAGGGTTTTAGGGTTTTAGGGTTTTAGGGTTTTAGGGTTTTAGGGTTTTAGGGTTTTAGGGTTTTAGGGTTTTAGGGTTTTAGGGTTTTAGGGTTTTAGGGTTTTAGGGTTTTAGGGTTTTAGGGTTTTAGGGTTTTAGGGTTTTAGGGTTTTAGGGTTTTAGGGTTTTAGGGTTTTAGGGTTTTAGGGTTTTAGGGTTTTAGGGTTTTAGGGTTTTAGGGTTTTAGGGTTTTAGGGTTTTAGGGTTTTAGGGTTTTAGGGTTTTAGGGTTTTAGGGTTTTAGGGTTTTAGGGTTTTAGGGTTTTAGGGTTTTAGGGTTTTAGGGTTTTAGGGTTTTAGGGTTTTAGGGTTTTAGGGTTTTAGGGTTTTAGGGTTTTAGGGTTTTAGGGTTTTAGGGTTTTAGGGTTTTAGGGTTTTAGGGTTTTAGGGTTTTAGGGTTTTAGGGTTTTAGGGTTTTAGGGTTTTAGGGTTTTTAGGGTTTTAGGGTTTTAGGGTTTTAGGGTTTTAGGGTTTTAGGGTTTTAGGGTTTTAGGGTTTTAGGGTTTTAGGGTTTTAGGGTTTTAGGGTTTTAGGGTTTTAGGGTTTTAGGGTTTTAGGGTTTTAGGGTTTTAGGGTTTTAGGGTTTTAGGGTTTTAGGGTTTTAGGGTTTTAGGGTTTTAGGGTTTTAGGGTTTTAGGGTTTTAGGGTTTTAGGGTTTTAGGGTTTTAGGGTTTTAGGGTTTTAGGGTTTTAGGGTTTTAGGGTTTTAGGGTTTTAGGGTTTTAGGGTTTTAGGGTTTTAGGGTTTTAGGGTTTTAGGGTTTTAGGGTTTTAGGGTTTTAGGGTTTTAGGGTTTTAGGGTTTTAGGGTTTTAGGGTTTTAGGGTTTTAGGGTTTTAGGGTTTTAGGGTTTTAGGGTTTTAGGGTTTTAGGGTTTTAGGGTTTTAGGGTTTTAGGGTTTTAGGGTTTTAGGGTTTTAGGGTTTTAGGGTTTTAGGGTTTTAGGGTTTTAGGGTTTTAGGGTTTTAGGGTTTTAGGGTTTTAGGGTTTTAGGGTTTTAGGGTTTTAGGGTTTTAGGGTTTTAGGGTTTTAGGGTTTTAGGGTTTTAGGGTTTTAGGGTTTTAGGGTTTTAGGGTTTTAGGGTTTTAGGGTTTTAGGGTTTTAGGGTTTTAGGGTTTTAGGGTTTTAGGGTTTTAGGGTTTTAGGGTTTTAGGGTTTTAGGGTTTTAGGGTTTTAGGGTTTTAGGGTTTTAGGGTTTTAGGGTTTTAGGGTTTTAGGGTTTTAGGGTTTTAGGGTTTTAGGGTTTTAGGGTTTTAGGGTTTTAGGGTTTTAGGGTTTTAGGGTTTTAGGGTTTTAGGGTTTTAGGGTTTTAGGGTTTTAGGGTTTTAGGGTTTTAGGGTTTTAGGGTTTTAGGGTTTTAGGGTTTTAGGGTTTTAGGGTTTTAGGGTTTTAGGGTTTTAGGGTTTTAGGGTTTTAGGGTTTTAGGGTTTTAGGGTTTTAGGGTTTTAGGGTTTTAGGGTTTTAGGGTTTTAGGGTTTTAGGGTTTTAGGGTTTTAGGGTTTTAGGGTTTTAGGGTTTTAGGGTTTTAGGGTTTTAGGGTTTTAGGGTTTTAGGGTTTTAGGGTTTTAGGGTTTTAGGGTTTTAGGGTTTTAGGGTTTTAGGGTTTTAGGGTTTTAGGGTTTTAGGGTTTTAGGGTTTTAGGGTTTTAGGGTTTTAGGGTTTTAGGGTTTTAGGGTTTTAGGGTTTTAGGGTTTTAGGGTTTTAGGGTTTTAGGGTTTTAGGGTTTAGGGTTTTAGGGTTTTAGGGTTTTAGGGTTTTAGGGTTTTAGGGTTTTAGGGTTTTAGGGTTTTAGGGTTTTAGGGTTTTAGGGTTTTAGGGTTTTAGGGTTTTAGGGTTTTAGGGTTTTAGGGTTTTAGGGTTTTAGGGTTTTAGGGTTTTAGGGTTTTAGGGTTTTAGGGTTTTAGGGTTTTAGGGTTTTAGGGTTTTAGGGTTTTAGGGTTTTAGGGTTTTAGGGTTTTAGGGTTTAGGGTTTTAGGGTTTTAGGGTTTTAGGGTTTTAGGGTTTTAGGGTTTTAGGGTTTTAGGGTTTTAGGGTTTTAGGGTTTTAGGGTTTTAGGGTTTTAGGGTTTTAGGGTTTTAGGGTTTTAGGGTTTTAGGGTTTTAGGGTTTTAGGGTTTTAGGGTTTTAGGGTTTTAGGGTTTTAGGGTTTTAGGGTTTTAGGGTTTTAGGGTTTTAGGGTTTTAGGGTTTTAGGGTTTTAGGGTTTTAGGGTTTTAGGGTTTTAGGGTTTTAGGGTTTTAGGGTTTTAGGGTTTTAGGGTTTTAGGGTTTTAGGGTTTTAGGGTTTTAGGGTTTTAGGGTTTTAGGGTTTTAGGGTTTTAGGGTTTTAGGGTTTTAGGGTTTTAGGGTTTTAGGGTTTTAGGGTTTTAGGGTTTTAGGGTTTTAGGGTTTTAGGGTTTTAGGGTTTTAGGGTTTTAGGGTTTTAGGGTTTTAGGGTTTTAGGGTTTTAGGGTTTTAGGGTTTTAGGGTTTTAGGGTTTTAGGGTTTTAGGGTTTTAGGGTTTTAGGGTTTTAGGGTTTTAGGGTTTTAGGGTTTTAGGGTTTTAGGGTTTTAGGGTTTTAGGGTTTTAGGGTTTTAGGGTTTTAGGGTTTTAGGGTTTTAGGGTTTTAGGGTTTTAGGGTTTTAGGGTTTTAGGGTTTTAGGGTTTTAGGGTTTTAGGGTTTTAGGGTTTTAGGGTTTTAGGGTTTTAGGGTTTTAGGGTTTTAGGGTTTTAGGGTTTTAGGGTTTTAGGGTTTTAGGGTTTTAGGGTTTTAGGGTTTTAGGGTTTTAGGGTTTTTAGGGTTTAGGGTTTTAGGGTTTTAGGGTTTTAGGGTTTTAGGGTTTTAGGGTTTTAGGGTTTTAGGGTTTTAGGGTTTTAGGGTTTTAGGGTTTTAGGGTTTTAGGGTTTTAGGGTTTTAGGGTTTTAGGGTTTTAGGGTTTTAGGGTTTTAGGGTTTTAGGGTTTTAGGGTTTTAGGGTTTTAGGGTTTTAGGGTTTTAGGGTTTTAGGGTTTTAGGGTTTTAGGGTTTTAGGGTTTTAGGGTTTTAGGGTTTTAGGGTTTTAGGGTTTTAGGGTTTTAGGGTTTTAGGGTTTTAGGGTTTTAGGGTTTTAGGGTTTTAGGGTTTTAGGGTTTTAGGGTTTTAGGGTTTTAGGGTTTTAGGGTTTTAGGGTTTTAGGGTTTTAGGGTTTTAGGGTTTTAGGGTTTTAGGGTTTTAGGGTTTTAGGGTTTTAGGGTTTTAGGGTTTTAGGGTTTTAGGGTTTTAGGGTTTTAGGGTTTTAGGGTTTTAGGGTTTTAGGGTTTTAGGGTTTTAGGGTTTTAGGGTTTTAGGGTTTTAGGGTTTTAGGGTTTTAGGGTTTTAGGGTTTTAGGGTTTTAGGGTTTTAGGGTTTTAGGGTTTTAGGGTTTTAGGGTTTTAGGGTTTTAGGGTTTTAGGGTTTTAGGGTTTTAGGGTTTTAGGGTTTTAGGGTTTTAGGGTTTTAGGGTTTTAGGGTTTTAGGGTTTTAGGGTTTTAGGGTTTTAGGGTTTTAGGGTTTTAGGGTTTTAGGGTTTTAGGGTTTTAGGGTTTTAGGGTTTTAGGGTTTTAGGGTTTTAGGGTTTTAGGGTTTTAGGGTTTTAGGGTTTTAGGGTTTTAGGGTTTTAGGGTTTTAGGGTTTTAGGGTTTTAGGGTTTTAGGGTTTAGGGTTTTAGGGTTTTAGGGTTTTAGGGTTTTAGGGTTTTAGGGTTTTAGGGTTTTAGGGTTTTAGGGTTTTAGGGTTTTAGGGTTTTAGGGTTTTAGGGTTTTAGGGTTTTAGGGTTTTAGGGTTTTAGGGTTTTAGGGTTTTAGGGTTTTAGGGTTTTAGGGTTTTAGGGTTTTAGGGTTTTAGGGTTTTAGGGTTTTAGGGTTTTAGGGTTTTAGGGTTTTAGGGTTTTAGGGTTTAGGGTTTTAGGGTTTTAGGGTTTTAGGGTTTTAGGGTTTTAGGGTTTTAGGGTTTTAGGGTTTTAGGGTTTTAGGGTTTTAGGGTTTTAGGGTTTTAGGGTTTTAGGGTTTAGGGTTTTAGGGTTTTAGGGTTTTAGGGTTTTAGGGTTTTAGGGTTTTAGGGTTTTAGGGTTTTAGGGTTTTAGGGTTTTAGGGTTTTAGGGTTTTAGGGTTTTAGGGTTTTAGGGTTTTAGGTT
>BMAR01000175.1:0-2500 GCA_021605115.1 Astrephomene gubernaculifera
GTGGAGCAGCGCAGTGCACACCAGAGGCGGACCGCGCCACCCACCCGAAATCCAACTACGAGCTTTTTAACTGCAACAACTTAAATATACGCTATTGGAGCTGGAATTACCGCGGCTGCTGGCACCAGACTTGCCCTCCAATGGATCCTCGTTAAGGGATTTAGATTGTACTCATTCCAATTACCAGACCGAAGCGCCCCAGTATTGTTATTTATTGTCACTACCTTCCCGTGTCCGGGATTGGGTAATTGCGCGCCGGCTGCCTTCCTTGGATGTGGTAGCCATCTCTCAGCTCCTCTCCGGAATCGAACCCTAATCCTCCGTCACCCGTTACCACCATGGTAGGCTCTATCCTACCAATCGACAGTTGATAGGGCAGAAATTTGAATGAAACAATCGTCGGCACAGGCCATACGATTCGTAAAGTTATCATGATTCACCGCAGGTCGGGCAAAGCCCGGCTGCCTTTTATCTAATAAATACGACCCTTCCAGAAGTCGGGTTGTGCGCATGTATTAGCTCTAGAATTACTACGGGTATCCAAGTAGTAGTTACCATCAAATAAACTATAACTGATTTAATGAGCCATTCGCAGTTTCACAGTATAGCAAGTTTATACTTAGACATGCATGGCTTAATCTTTGAGACAAGCATATGACTACTGGCAGGATCAACCAGGTAGCTGCCTTAAATTGAACTGCCCTCTACAGCAACACACTGAGCGTTACTGCAGAGAACATATTCCAAGGGGCTAGCCCCTAGGGGCTAGCCAGGAATTAAATCCAATTCAAGCGCTTCTTGAGTAAGCACTCGTGAGATGCTCCAGGAAAGGCATGTGCCCATCCTGAAGGTTCTCTTGCCACGAAGCCCCTCTGAACATTCCTCCAGCTCTGAACCAGCGCCCCGAAAGCAAACGCAACCCACAACTGCGGTTTGGACGAGTCTTCAACTTCTAAAAGGTGCAGCCCGTACCACCTGGCAGATGCAAGCATGCGACTTTCCGCAGACAAAGCTTCAACGCTAACCGGCTGATTACGCCCAACCCTAAGGTAACGCGCACCAGCTGTACTAGCTGTTTAACTCGGTTCGCAAGCCTTTCCAACGGATATTAATACAAGCACCTCAATGTGCGTTGAGCTCCAGCACAAAGTCGGAAGCCAACTTCGCAGACACCTTTGCTCTTTGCAAGCAGGGTGTAAGCGCACATTGGTTTGAGCCAAGCATTCCAAGCCAGAGGACGATGATGACGTCATCAACTGTTTCAAAACACTTAACTCAACTGTTTCTCATCACACTACTAAAACTAAAACTAAGTTCTTTCGGCGGAGAGAGGATTCTAGCAACTAACTGCTGCAAGAAAAAGCAAGCATGCAACAACTGCTAACAGCTGCTGTTAGCTGCTGACAGCTGCTGTCAGCTGCTGACAGCTGCTGTCAGGTGCTGACAGCTGCTGACAGCTACTGTCAGCTGCTGACAGCTACTGTCAGCTGCTGACAGCTACTGTCAGCTGCTAACAGCTGCTAACAACTGCTAACAGTTGCTAACAGTTGCTAACAGCTGCTTGCAGTTGCTAACAGCTGCTTGCAGTTGCTAACAGCTGTTTGCAGTTGTCGTACACTTACTTTTTCTTGTTGACAACAAACCAAAAATGAAATAAGGAGCCCTATCTGGAGCAAAAAAAAAAAAATTTTTCAAAATTTTTTTTCGGTGTCCCAAATTTTATAAAAAAACAGAAAAACGTAGCTAGCACTCGTATAGTATACTCCCCATGAAACCACGAAATCTTGGTATTTTGGGACAGCAATACACCAAGCAGAGAGCCCCTAAGCCGCTATACCCACCCCAGAAAAGCTGCACAAAACAACCATGTGAAGCTCCAGCAATGGGCTGTGCAAGGTTCACACTGCAGACTCCACCAACTCCACCGACTCCACTCCAATCCACCGTCCAACACTGGAATAACAATCCTAATAGTAGGGGCTGGAACGGTACACTCTGCTGCTGTGAACTTCAGCACGCTAAGGATGAACTTCTGCATGCTATGGCCGAACGTCTGCGCGCTAAACGTCAATGTCCGCGCGCTAAACGTCAATGTCCGCGCGTTAAACGTCAATGTCCGCGCGCTAAACGTCAATGTCCGCGCGCTAAACGTCAATGTCCGCGCGCTCGACCTCAACATCAACGCGCTCGACCTCAACATCCACGCGCTCGACCTCAACGTCCAAGCGCTCGACCTCAACGTCCAAGCGCTCGACCTCAACGTCCAAGCGCTCGACCTCAACATCCACGCGCTCGACCTCATCGTCCTCGCGCTCGACCTCAACGTCCACGCGCTCGACCTCAACGTTCACGCGCTCGACCTCAATGTCCGCGCGCTCGACCTCAACATCCACGCGCTCGACCTCAACGTCCAAGCGCTCGATCTCAACGTCCAAGCGCTCGACCTCAACATCCACGCGCTCGACCTCATCGTCCAAGCGCTCGACCTCAACATCCACGC
>BMAR01000175.1:35000-36417 GCA_021605115.1 Astrephomene gubernaculifera
TTCACACTACGTATCGCATTTCGCTGCGTTCTTCATCGATCTGAGAGCCAAGATATCCGTTGTTGAGAGTTGTCTTTGTTGGTGAGCATAAGCAGCTCTCAGCTGCATGCTCGGATTTTGTTTTGGATTTTGTTTGGATTTTGTTGGTTAGAAGACCGACGCCACTGTACGACAGGTGTCGTACAGCAACGACCTAGCACTGGACGAGCAAACATCCAGGCTAGCCTACATCCAACATACATTGGATGCAGAGGCCAACGTTGAGTAGTTCACAGTGTGGATTGTGATAGATTCAATGATCCTTCCGCAGGTTCACCTACGGAAACCTTGTTACGACTTCTCCTTCCTCTAGGTGGGAGGGTTTAATGAACTTTTCAATCAAGGCCGGGTTGCCCCAGCCAAGATCAATCCGAACACTTCACCAGCACACCCAATCGGTAGGAGCGACGGGCGGTGTGTACAAAGGGCAGGGACGTAATCAACGCGAGCTGATGACTCGCGCTTACTAGGCATTCCTCGTTGAAGACTAATAATTGCAATAATCTATCCCATCACGACGCGGTTTACAAGATTAACCCGGGCCTCTCGGCCAAGGATAGGCTCGTTGGTCGCGTCAGTGTAGCGCGCGTGCGGCCCAGAACATCTAAGGGGCATCACAGACCTGTTATCGCCTCATACTTCCATTGGCTGAACGCCAATAGTCCCTCTAAGAAGTCTGCGCACCGCAGGTGCGATGCTGACTATTTAGCAGGCTGAGGTCTCGTTCGTTACCGGAATCAACCTGACAAGGCAACCCACCAACTAAGAACGGCCATGCACCACCACCCACAGAATCAAGAAAGAGCTCTCAATCTGTCAATCCTTCCCGTGTCTGGACCTGGTAAGTTTCCCCGTGTTGAGTCAAATTAAGCCGCAGGCTCCACGCCTGGTGGTGCCCTTCCGTCAATTCCTTTAAGTTTCAGCCTTGCGACCATACTCCCCCCGGAACCCAAAAACTTTGATTTCTCATAAGGTGCTGGCAGGGTCATCAAAAGAACACCTGCCAATCCTAGTCGGCATCGTTTATGGTTGAGACTACGACGGTATCTAATCGTCTTCGAGCCCCCAACTTTCGTTCTTGATCAATGAAAGTATCCTTGGCAAATGCTTTCGCAGATGTTCGTCTTCCGTAAATCCAAGAATTTCACCTCTGACAACGGAATACGAATGCCCCCGACTACCCCTCTTAATCATTACTCCGGTCCTACAGACCAACAGATAGGCCAGAGTCCTATCGTGTTATTCCATGCTAATGTATTCAGAGCGTAGGCCTGCTTTGAACACTCTAATTTACTCAAAGTAACCTCGCCGACTCCGAGTCCCGAACAGTGAAGCCCAGGAGCCCGTCCCCGGCAGGAAGGTGGAGCAGCGCAGTGCA
>BMAR01000176.1:0-36513 GCA_021605115.1 Astrephomene gubernaculifera
GCGTTTGGGGTACATGTACCCCAAGGTTGAGCCCTTTGGCATGGATCGTTCATACCATGGTGAAACCGCCCATCCCATCAGCACTGGGCACGTAAGCACCATTGGGCCAGATCAGTAGTACGGTGGGGGACCACGTGCGAACCCCTGGTGACGATCTGTTTTGCAGCCCTCACAAACCGACTTTTTGCGTGTTTGGCCGCGTAACTGGGTTGGCGGGAGGCCCCCTTAGGCCTGCAGGCCGTCCCTGCACCCCGCGGCCGGTCCTATGCGCACACGCCTGGCTGGCGGGCCAGGGATGCCTGCTGTATGTGCGTGCGGTGAGAGGCCTGCTATCTAAGAGGCGGGCCCAGGAGCTGCTGGATCAGCAGCGCCTGCATGGGTGGTGGCCCTATCTACCTGCGCATTCCCACGCACATACACGTCGTCTGCGCATGCATGCATGCATGCATGCATGGGCGGCTGCGAGGCGGCCGCCCCCATTCCAAAGCGAGTGCGCTACTGCTCAACACGGAAGGGCGTGGCGGGTGCTGGAGCCGGCCCCAAACGCGGCGCCGTGCACTGTGGCCGGGCGTCTACACGTGAATCGTGCCTGTTCGCACGGAAACGCGTGCTGGGAGACGCTGCGGGCATAAGGCCCTCGGGCGTTGGGGTACATGTACCCCAAGGTTGAGCCCTTTGGCATGGATCGTTCATACCATGGTGAAAACCGCCCATCCCATCAGCACTGGGCACGTAAGCACCATTGGGCCAGATCAGTAGTACGGTGGGGGACCACGTGCGAACCCCTGGTGACGATCTGTTTTGCAAGCCCTCACAACCGACTTTTTGCGTGTTTGGCCGCGTAACTGGGTTGGCGGGAGGCCCCCTTAGGCCTGCAGGCCGTCCCTGCACCCCGCGGCCGGTCCTATGCGCACACGCCTGGCTGGCGGGCCAGGGAGGCCTGCTGTATGTGCGTGCGTGGAGGCCTGGCTATCTAAGAGGCGGGCCCAGGAGCTGCTGGATCAGCAGCGCCTGCATGGGTGGTGGCCCTATCTACCTGCGCATGCCCACGCACATACACGTCGTCTGCGCATGCATGCATGCATGCATGCATGGGCGGCTGCGAGGCGGCCGCCCCCATTCCAAAGCGAGTGCGCTACCTGCTCAACACGGAAGGGCGTGGCGGGTGCTGGAGCCGGCCCCAAACGCGGCGCCGTGCACTGTGGCGGGCGTCTACACGTGAATCGTGCCTGTTCGCACGGAAACGCGTGCTGGGAGACGCTGCGGGCATAAGGCCCTCGGGCGTTTGGGGTACATGTACCCCAAGGTTGAGCCCTTTGGCATGGATCGTTCATACCATGGTGAAAACCGCCCATCCCATCAGCACTGGGCACGTAAGCACCATTGGGCCAGATCAGTAGTACGGTGGGGGACCACGTGCGAACCCCTGGTGACGATCTGTTTTGCAGCCCTCACAAACCGACTTTTTGCGTGTTTGGCCGCGTAACTGGGTTGGCGGGAGGCCCCCTTAGGCCTGCAGGCCGTCCCTTGCACCCCGCGGCCGGTCCTATGCGCACACGCCTGGCTGGCGGGCCAGGAGGCCTGCTGTATGTGCGTGCGTGGAGGCCTGGCTATCTAAGAGGCGGGCCCAGGAGCTGCTGGATCAGCAGCGCCTGCATGGGTGGTGGCCCTATCTACCTGCGCATCCCACGCACATACACGTCGTCTGCGCATGCATGCAGCATGCATGCATGGGCGGCTGCGAGGCGGCCGCCCCCATTCCAAAGCGAAGTGCGCTACTGCTACAACACGGAAGGGCGTGGCGGGTGCTGGAGCCGGCCCAAACGCGGGCGCCGTGCACTGTGGCGGGCGTCTACACGTGAATCGTGCCTGTTCGCACGGAAACGCGTGCTGGGAGACGCTGCGGGCATAAGGCCCTCGGGCGTTTGGGGTACATGTACCCCAAGGTTGAGCCCTTTGGCATGGATCGTTCATACCATGGTGAAAACCGCCATCCCATCAGCACTGGGCACGTAAGCACCATTGGGCCAGATCAGTAGTACGGTGGGGGACCACGTGCGAACCCCTGGTGACGATCTGTTTTGCAGCCCTCACAAACCGACTTTTTGCGTGTTTGGCCGCGTAACTGGGTTGGCGGGAGGCCCCCTTAGGCCTGCAGGCCGTCCCTGCACCCCGCGGCCGGTCCTATGCGCACACGCCTGGCTGGCGGGCCAGGGAGGCCTGCTGTATGTGCGTGCGTGGAGGCCTGGCTATCTAAGAGGCGGGCCCAGGAGCTGCTGGATCAGCAGCGCCTGCATGGGTGGTGGCCCTATCTACCTGCGCATCCCACGCACATACACGTCGTCTGCGCATGCATGCATGCATGCATGCATGGGCGGCTGCGAGGCGGCCGCCCCCATTCCAAAGCGAGTGCGCTACTGCTCAACACGGAAGGGCGTGGCGGGTGCTGGAGCCGGCCCCAAACGCGGCGCCGTGCACTGTGGCGGGCGTCTACACGTGAATCGTGCCTGTTCGCACGGAAACGCGTGCTGGGAGACGCTGCGGGCATAAGGCCCTCGGGCGTTTGGGGTACATGTACCCCAAGGTTGAGCCCTTTGGCATGGATCGTTCATACCATGGTGAAAACCGCCCATCCCATCAGCACTGGGCACGTAAGCACCATTGGGCCAGATCAGTAGTACGGTGGGGGACCACGTGCGAACCCCTGGTGACGATCTGTTTTGCAGCCCTCACAAACCGACTTTTTGCGTGTTTGGCCGCGTAACTGGGTTGGCGGGAGGCCCCCTTAGGCCTGCAGGCCGTCCCTGCACCCCGCGGCCGGTCCTATGCGCACACGCCTGGCTGGCGGGCCAGGGAGGCCTGCTGTATGTGCGTGCGTGGAGGCCTGGCTATCTAAGAGGCGGGCCCAGGAGCTGCTGGATCAGCAGCGCCTGCATGGGTGGTGGCCCTATCTACCTGCGCATCCCACGCACATACACGTCGTCTGCGCATGCATGCATGCATGCATGCATGGGCGGCTGCGAGGCGGCCGCCCCCATTCCAAAGCGAGTGCGCTACTGCTCAACACGGAAGGGCGTGGCGGGTGCTGGAGCCGGCCCCAAACGCGGCGCCGTGCACTGTGGCGGGCGTCTACACGTGAATCGTGCCTGTTCGCACGGAAACGCGTGCTGGGAGACGCTGCGGGCATAAGGCCCTCGGGCGTTTGGGGTACATGTACCCCAAGGTTGAGCCCTTTGGCATGGATCGTTCATACCATGGTGAAAACCGCCCATCCCATCAGCACTGGGCACGTAAGCACCATTGGGCCAGATCAGTAGTACGGTGGGGGACCACGTGCGAACCCCTGGTGACGATCTGTTTTGCAGCCCTCACAAACCGACTTTTTGCGTGTTTGGCCGCGTAACTGGGTTGGCGGGAGGCCCCCTTAGGCCTGCAGGCCGTCCCTGCACCCCGCGGCCGGTCCTATGCGCACACGCCTGGCTGGCGGGCCAGGGAGGCCTGCTGTATGTGCGTGCGTGGAGGCCTGGCTATCTAAGAGGCGGGCCCAGGAGCTGCTGGATCAGCAGCGCCTGCATGGGTGGTGGCCCTATCTACCTGCGCATCCCACGCACATACACGTCGTCTGCGCATGCATGCATGCATGCATGCATGGGCGGCTGCGAGGCGGCCGCCCCCATTCCAAAGCGAGTGCGCTACTGCTCAACACGGAAGGGCGTGGCGGGTGCTGGAGCCGGCCCCAAACGCGGCGCCGTGCACTGTGGCGGGCGTCTACACGTGAATCGTGCCTGTTCGCACGGAAACGCGTGCTGGGAGACGCTGCGGGCATAAGGCCCTCGGGCGTTTGGGGTACATGTACCCCAAGGTTGAGCCCTTTGGCATGGATCGTTCATACCATGGTGAAAACCGCCCATCCCATCAGCACTGGGCACGTAAGCACCATTGGGCCAGATCAGTAGTACGGTGGGGGACCACGTGCGAACCCCTGGTGACGATCTGTTTTGCAGCCCTCACAAACCGACTTTTTGCGTGTTTGGCCGCGTAACTGGGTTGGCGGGAGGCCCCCTTAGGCCTGCAGGCCGTCCCTGCACCCCGCGGCCGGTCCTATGCGCACACGCCTGGCTGGCGGGCCAGGGAGGCCTGCTGTATGTGCGTGCGTGGAGGCCTGGCTATCTAAGAGGCGGGCCCAGGAGCTGCTGGATCAGCAGCGCCTGCATGGGTGGTGGCCCTATCTACCTGCGCATCCCACGCACATACACGTCGTCTGCGCATGCATGCATGCATGCATGCATGGGCGGCTGCGAGGCGGCCGCCCCCATTCCAAAGCGAGTGCGCTACTGCTCAACACGGAAGGGCGTGGCGGGTGCTGGAGCCGGCCCCAAACGCGGCGCCGTGCACTGTGGCGGGCGTCTACACGTGAATCGTGCCTGTTCGCACGGAAACGCGTGCTGGGAGACGCTGCGGGCATAAGGCCCTCGGGCGTTTGGGGTACATGTACCCCAAGGTTGAGCCCTTTGGCATGGATCGTTCATACCATGGTGAAAACCGCCCATCCCATCAGCACTGGGCACGTAAGCACCATTGGGCCAGATCAGTAGTACGGTGGGGGACCACGTGCGAACCCCTGGTGACGATCTGTTTTGCAGCCCTCACAAACCGACTTTTTGCGTGTTTGGCCGCGTAACTGGGTTGGCGGGAGGCCCCCTTAGGCCTGCAGGCCGTCCCTGCACCCCGCGGCCGGTCCTATGCGCACACGCCTGGCTGGCGGGCCAGGGAGGCCTGCTGTATGTGCGTGCGTGGAGGCCTGGCTATCTAAGAGGCGGGCCCAGGAGCTGCTGGATCAGCAGCGCCTGCATGGGTGGTGGCCCTATCTACCTGCGCATCCCACGCACATACACGTCGTCTGCGCATGCATGCATGCATGCATGCATGGGCGGCTGCGAGGCGGCCGCCCCCATTCCAAAGCGAGTGCGCTACTGCTCAACACGGAAGGGCGTGGCGGGTGCTGGAGCCGGCCCCAAACGCGGCGCCGTGCACTGTGGCGGGCGTCTACACGTGAATCGTGCCTGTTCGCACGGAAACGCGTGCTGGGAGACGCTGCGGGCATAAGGCCCTCGGGCGTTTGGGGTACATGTACCCCAAGGTTGAGCCCTTTGGCATGGATCGTTCATACCATGGTGAAAACCGCCCATCCCATCAGCACTGGGCACGTAAGCACCATTGGGCCAGATCAGTAGTACGGTGGGGGACCACGTGCGAACCCCTGGTGACGATCTGTTTTGCAGCCCTCACAAACCGACTTTTTGCGTGTTTGGCCGCGTAACTGGGTTGGCGGGAGGCCCCCTTAGGCCTGCAGGCCGTCCCTGCACCCCGCGGCCGGTCCTATGCGCACACGCCTGGCTGGCGGGCCAGGGAGGCCTGCTGTATGTGCGTGCGTGGAGGCCTGGCTATCTAAGAGGCGGGCCCAGGAGCTGCTGGATCAGCAGCGCCTGCATGGGTGGTGGCCCTATCTACCTGCGCATCCCACGCACATACACGTCGTCTGCGCATGCATGCATGCATGCATGCATGGGCGGCTGCGAGGCGGCCGCCCCCATTCCAAAGCGAGTGCGCTACTGCTCAACACGGAAGGGCGTGGCGGGTGCTGGAGCCGGCCCCAAACGCGGCGCCGTGCACTGTGGCGGGCGTCTACACGTGAATCGTGCCTGTTCGCACGGAAACGCGTGCTGGGAGACGCTGCGGGCATAAGGCCCTCGGGCGTTTGGGGTACATGTACCCCAAGGTTGAGCCCTTTGGCATGGATCGTTCATACCATGGTGAAAACCGCCCATCCCATCAGCACTGGGCACGTAAGCACCATTGGGCCAGATCAGTAGTACGGTGGGGGACCACGTGCGAACCCCTGGTGACGATCTGTTTTGCAGCCCTCACAAACCGACTTTTTGCGTGTTTGGCCGCGTAACTGGGTTGGCGGGAGGCCCCCTTAGGCCTGCAGGCCGTCCCTGCACCCCGCGGCCGGTCCTATGCGCACACGCCTGGCTGGCGGGCCAGGGAGGCCTGCTGTATGTGCGTGCGTGGAGGCCTGGCTATCTAAGAGGCGGGCCCAGGAGCTGCTGGATCAGCAGCGCCTGCATGGGTGGTGGCCCTATCTACCTGCGCATCCCACGCACATACACGTCGTCTGCGCATGCATGCATGCATGCATGCATGGGCGGCTGCGAGGCGGCCGCCCCCATTCCAAAGCGAGTGCGCTACTGCTCAACACGGAAGGGCGTGGCGGGTGCTGGAGCCGGCCCCAAACGCGGCGCCGTGCACTGTGGCGGGCGTCTACACGTGAATCGTGCCTGTTCGCACGGAAACGCGTGCTGGGAGACGCTGCGGGCATAAGGCCCTCGGGCGTTTGGGGTACATGTACCCCAAGGTTGAGCCCTTTGGCATGGATCGTTCATACCATGGTGAAAACCGCCCATCCCATCAGCACTGGGCACGTAAGCACCATTGGGCCAGATCAGTAGTACGGTGGGGGACCACGTGCGAACCCCTGGTGACGATCTGTTTTGCAGCCCTCACAAACCGACTTTTTGCGTGTTTGGCCGCGTAACTGGGTTGGCGGGAGGCCCCCTTAGGCCTGCAGGCCGTCCCTGCACCCCGCGGCCGGTCCTATGCGCACACGCCTGGCTGGCGGGCCAGGGAGGCCTGCTGTATGTGCGTGCGTGGAGGCCTGGCTATCTAAGAGGCGGGCCCAGGAGCTGCTGGATCAGCAGCGCCTGCATGGGTGGTGGCCCTATCTACCTGCGCATCCCACGCACATACACGTCGTCTGCGCATGCATGCATGCATGCATGGGCGGCTGCGAGGCGGCCGCCCCCATTCCAAAGCGAGTGCGCTACTGCTCAACACGGAAGGGCGTGGCGGGTGCTGGAGCCGGCCCCAAACGCGGCGCCGTGCACTGTGGCGGGCGTCTACACGTGAATCGTGCCTGTTCGCACGGAAACGCGTGCTGGGAGACGCTGCGGGCATAAGGCCCTCGGGCGTTTGGGGTACATGTACCCCAAGGTTGAGCCCTTTGGCATGGATCGTTCATACCATGGTGAAAACCGCCCATCCCATCAGCACTGGGCACGTAAGCACCATTGGGCCAGATCAGTAGTACGGTGGGGGACCACGTGCGAACCCCTGGTGACGATCTGTTTTGCAGCCCTCACAAACCGACTTTTTGCGTGTTTGGCCGCGTAACTGGGTTGGCGGGAGGCCCCCTTAGGCCTGCAGGCCGTCCCTGCACCCCGCGGCCGGTCCTATGCGCACACGCCTGGCTGGCGGGCCAGGGAGGCCTGCTGTATGTGCGTGCGTGGAGGCCTGGCTATCTAAGAGGCGGGCCCAGGAGCTGCTGGATCAGCAGCGCCTGCATGGGTGGTGGCCCTATCTACCTGCGCATCCCACGCACATACACGTCGTCTGCGCATGCATGCATGCATGCATGCATGGGCGGCTGCGAGGCGGCCGCCCCCATTCCAAAGCGAGTGCGCTACTGCTCAACACGGAAGGGCGTGGCGGGTGCTGGAGCCGGCCCCAAACGCGGCGCCGTGCACTGTGGCGGGCGTCTACACGTGAATCGTGCCTGTTCGCACGGAAACGCGTGCTGGGAGACGCTGCGGGCATAAGGCCCTCGGGCGTTTGGGGTACATGTACCCCAAGGTTGAGCCCTTTGGCATGGATCGTTCATACCATGGTGAAAACCGCCCATCCCATCAGCACTGGGCACGTAAGCACCATTGGGCCAGATCAGTAGTACGGTGGGGGACCACGTGCGAACCCCTGGTGACGATCTGTTTTGCAGCCCTCACAAACCGACTTTTTGCGTGTTTGGCCGCGTAACTGGGTTGGCGGGAGGCCCCCTTAGGCCTGCAGGCCGTCCCTGCACCCCGCGGCCGGTCCTATGCGCACACGCCTGGCTGGCGGGCCAGGGAGGCCTGCTGTATGTGCGTGCGTGGAGGCCTGGCTATCTAAGAGGCGGGCCCAGGAGCTGCTGGATCAGCAGCGCCTGCATGGGTGGTGGCCCTATCTACCTGCGCATCCCACGCACATACACGTCGTCTGCGCATGCATGCATGCATGCATGCATGGGCGGCTGCGAGGCGGCCGCCCCCATTCCAAAGCGAGTGCGCTACTGCTCAACACGGAAGGGCGTGGCGGGTGCTGGAGCCGGCCCCAAACGCGGCGCCGTGCACTGTGGCGGGCGTCTACACGTGAATCGTGCCTGTTCGCACGGAAACGCGTGCTGGGAGACGCTGCGGGCATAAGGCCCTCGGGCGTTTGGGGTACATGTACCCCAAGGTTGAGCCCTTTGGCATGGATCGTTCATACCATGGTGAAAACCGCCCATCCCATCAGCACTGGGCACGTAAGCACCATTGGGCCAGATCAGTAGTACGGTGGGGGACCACGTGCGAACCCCTGGTGACGATCTGTTTTGCAGCCCTCACAAACCGACTTTTTGCGTGTTTGGCCGCGTAACTGGGTTGGCGGGAGGCCCCCTTAGGCCTGCAGGCCGTCCCTGCACCCCGCGGCCGGTCCTATGCGCACACGCCTGGCTGGCGGGCCAGGGAGGCCTGCTGTATGTGCGTGCGTGGAGGCCTGGCTATCTAAGAGGCGGGCCCAGGAGCTGCTGGATCAGCAGCGCCTGCATGGGTGGTGGCCCTATCTACCTGCGCATCCCACGCACATACACGTCGTCTGCGCATGCATGCATGCATGCATGCATGGGCGGCTGCGAGGCGGCCGCCCCCATTCCAAAGCGAGTGCGCTACTGCTCAACACGGAAGGGCGTGGCGGGTGCTGGAGCCGGCCCCAAACGCGGCGCCGTGCACTGTGGCGGGCGTCTACACGTGAATCGTGCCTGTTCGCACGGAAACGCGTGCTGGGAGACGCTGCGGGCATAAGGCCCTCGGGCGTTTGGGGTACATGTACCCCAAGGTTGAGCCCTTTGGCATGGATCGTTCATACCATGGTGAAAACCGCCCATCCCATCAGCACTGGGCACGTAAGCACCATTGGGCCAGATCAGTAGTACGGTGGGGGACCACGTGCGAACCCCTGGTGACGATCTGTTTTGCAGCCCTCACAAACCGACTTTTTGCGTGTTTGGCCGCGTAACTGGGTTGGCGGGAGGCCCCCTTAGGCCTGCAGGCCGTCCCTGCACCCCGCGGCCGGTCCTATGCGCACACGCCTGGCTGGCGGGCCAGGGAGGCCTGCTGTATGTGCGTGCGTGGAGGCCTGGCTATCTAAGAGGCGGGCCCAGGAGCTGCTGGATCAGCAGCGCCTGCATGGGTGGTGGCCCTATCTACCTGCGCATCCCACGCACATACACGTCGTCTGCGCATGCATGCATGCATGCATGGGCGGCTGCGAGGCGGCCGCCCCCATTCCAAAGCGAGTGCGCTACTGCTCAACACGGAAGGGCGTGGCGGGTGCTGGAGCCGGCCCCAAACGCGGCGCCGTGCACTGTGGCGGGCGTCTACACGTGAATCGTGCCTGTTCGCACGGAAACGCGTGCTGGGAGACGCTGCGGGCATAAGGCCCTCGGGCGTTTGGGGTACATGTACCCCAAGGTTGAGCCCTTTGGCATGGATCGTTCATACCATGGTGAAAACCGCCCATCCCATCAGCACTGGGCACGTAAGCACCATTGGGCCAGATCAGTAGTACGGTGGGGGACCACGTGCGAACCCCTGGTGACGATCTGTTTTGCAGCCCTCACAAACCGACTTTTTGCGTGTTTGGCCGCGTAACTGGGTTGGCGGGAGGCCCCCTTAGGCCTGCAGGCCGTCCCTGCACCCCGCGGCCGGTCCTATGCGCACACGCCTGGCTGGCGGGCCAGGGAGGCCTGCTGTATGTGCGTGCGTGGAGGCCTGGCTATCTAAGAGGCGGGCCCAGGAGCTGCTGGATCAGCAGCGCCTGCATGGGTGGTGGCCCTATCTACCTGCGCATCCCACGCACATACACGTCGTCTGCGCATGCATGCATGCATGCATGCATGGGCGGCTGCGAGGCGGCCGCCCCCATTCCAAAGCGAGTGCGCTACTGCTCAACACGGAAGGGCGTGGCGGGTGCTGGAGCCGGCCCCAAACGCGGCGCCGTGCACTGTGGCGGGCGTCTACACGTGAATCGTGCCTGTTCGCACGGAAACGCGTGCTGGGAGACGCTGCGGGCATAAGGCCCTCGGGCGTTTGGGGTACATGTACCCCAAGGTTGAGCCCTTTGGCATGGATCGTTCATACCATGGTGAAAACCGCCCATCCCATCAGCACTGGGCACGTAAGCACCATTGGGCCAGATCAGTAGTACGGTGGGGGACCACGTGCGAACCCCTGGTGACGATCTGTTTTGCAGCCCTCACAAACCGACTTTTTGCGTGTTTGGCCGCGTAACTGGGTTGGCGGGAGGCCCCCTTAGGCCTGCAGGCCGTCCCTGCACCCCGCGGCCGGTCCTATGCGCACACGCCTGGCTGGCGGGCCAGGGAGGCCTGCTGTATGTGCGTGCGTGGAGGCCTGGCTATCTAAGAGGCGGGCCCAGGAGCTGCTGGATCAGCAGCGCCTGCATGGGTGGTGGCCCTATCTACCTGCGCATCCCACGCACATACACGTCGTCTGCGCATGCATGCATGCATGCATGCATGGGCGGCTGCGAGGCGGCCGCCCCCATTCCAAAGCGAGTGCGCTACTGCTCAACACGGAAGGGCGTGGCGGGTGCTGGAGCCGGCCCCAAACGCGGCGCCGTGCACTGTGGCGGGCGTCTACACGTGAATCGTGCCTGTTCGCACGGAAACGCGTGCTGGGAGACGCTGCGGGCATAAGGCCCTCGGGCGTTTGGGGTACATGTACCCCAAGGTTGAGCCCTTTGGCATGGATCGTTCATACCATGGTGAAAACCGCCCATCCCATCAGCACTGGGCACGTAAGCACCATTGGGCCAGATCAGTAGTACGGTGGGGGACCACGTGCGAACCCCTGGTGACGATCTGTTTTGCAGCCCTCACAAACCGACTTTTTGCGTGTTTGGCCGCGTAACTGGGTTGGCGGGAGGCCCCCTTAGGCCTGCAGGCCGTCCCTGCACCCCGCGGCCGGTCCTATGCGCACACGCCTGGCTGGCGGGCCAGGGAGGCCTGCTGTATGTGCGTGCGTGGAGGCCTGGCTATCTAAGAGGCGGGCCCAGGAGCTGCTGGATCAGCAGCGCCTGCATGGGTGGTGGCCCTATCTACCTGCGCATCCCACGCACATACACGTCGTCTGCGCATGCATGCATGCATGCATGCATGGGCGGCTGCGAGGCGGCCGCCCCCATTCCAAAGCGAGTGCGCTACTGCTCAACACGGAAGGGCGTGGCGGGTGCTGGAGCCGGCCCCAAACGCGGCGCCGTGCACTGTGGCGGGCGTCTACACGTGAATCGTGCCTGTTCGCACGGAAACGCGTGCTGGGAGACGCTGCGGGCATAAGGCCCTCGGGCGTTTGGGGTACATGTACCCCAAGGTTGAGCCCTTTGGCATGGATCGTTCATACCATGGTGAAAACCGCCCATCCCATCAGCACTGGGCACGTAAGCACCATTGGGCCAGATCAGTAGTACGGTGGGGGACCACGTGCGAACCCCTGGTGACGATCTGTTTTGCAGCCCTCACAAACCGACTTTTTGCGTGTTTGGCCGCGTAACTGGGTTGGCGGGAGGCCCCCTTAGGCCTGCAGGCCGTCCCTGCACCCCGCGGCCGGTCCTATGCGCACACGCCTGGCTGGCGGGCCAGGGAGGCCTGCTGTATGTGCGTGCGTGGAGGCCTGGCTATCTAAGAGGCGGGCCCAGGAGCTGCTGGATCAGCAGCGCCTGCATGGGTGGTGGCCCTATCTACCTGCGCATCCCACGCACATACACGTCGTCTGCGCATGCATGCATGCATGCATGCATGGGCGGCTGCGAGGCGGCCGCCCCCATTCCAAAGCGAGTGCGCTACTGCTCAACACGGAAGGGCGTGGCGGGTGCTGGAGCCGGCCCCAAACGCGGCGCCGTGCACTGTGGCGGGCGTCTACACGTGAATCGTGCCTGTTCGCACGGAAACGCGTGCTGGGAGACGCTGCGGGCATAAGGCCCTCGGGCGTTTGGGGTACATGTACCCCAAGGTTGAGCCCTTTGGCATGGATCGTTCATACCATGGTGAAAACCGCCCATCCCATCAGCACTGGGCACGTAAGCACCATTGGGCCAGATCAGTAGTACGGTGGGGGACCACGTGCGAACCCCTGGTGACGATCTGTTTTGCAGCCCTCACAAACCGACTTTTTGCGTGTTTGGCCGCGTAACTGGGTTGGCGGGAGGCCCCCTTAGGCCTGCAGGCCGTCCCTGCACCCCGCGGCCGGTCCTATGCGCACACGCCTGGCTGGCGGGCCAGGGAGGCCTGCTGTATGTGCGTGCGTGGAGGCCTGGCTATCTAAGAGGCGGGCCCAGGAGCTGCTGGATCAGCAGCGCCTGCATGGGTGGTGGCCCTATCTACCTGCGCATCCCACGCACATACACGTCGTCTGCGCATGCATGCATGCATGCATGGGCGGCTGCGAGGCGGCCGCCCCCATTCCAAAGCGAGTGCGCTACTGCTCAACACGGAAGGGCGTGGCGGGTGCTGGAGCCGGCCCCAAACGCGGCGCCGTGCACTGTGGCGGGCGTCTACACGTGAATCGTGCCTGTTCGCACGGAAACGCGTGCTGGGAGACGCTGCGGGCATAAGGCCCTCGGGCGTTTGGGGTACATGTACCCCAAGGTTGAGCCCTTTGGCATGGATCGTTCATACCATGGTGAAAACCGCCCATCCCATCAGCACTGGGCACGTAAGCACCATTGGGCCAGATCAGTAGTACGGTGGGGGACCACGTGCGAACCCCTGGTGACGATCTGTTTTGCAGCCCTCACAAACCGACTTTTTGCGTGTTTGGCCGCGTAACTGGGTTGGCGGGAGGCCCCCTTAGGCCTGCAGGCCGTCCCTGCACCCCGCGGCCGGTCCTATGCGCACACGCCTGGCTGGCGGGCCAGGGAGGCCTGCTGTATGTGCGTGCGTGGAGGCCTGGCTATCTAAGAGGCGGGCCCAGGAGCTGCTGGATCAGCAGCGCCTGCATGGGTGGTGGCCCTATCTACCTGCGCATCCCACGCACATACACGTCGTCTGCGCATGCATGCATGCATGCATGCATGGGCGGCTGCGAGGCGGCCGCCCCCATTCCAAAGCGAGTGCGCTACTGCTCAACACGGAAGGGCGTGGCGGGTGCTGGAGCCGGCCCCAAACGCGGCGCCGTGCACTGTGGCGGGCGTCTACACGTGAATCGTGCCTGTTCGCACGGAAACGCGTGCTGGGAGACGCTGCGGGCATAAGGCCCTCGGGCGTTTGGGGTACATGTACCCCAAGGTTGAGCCCTTTGGCATGGATCGTTCATACCATGGTGAAAACCGCCCATCCCATCAGCACTGGGCACGTAAGCACCATTGGGCCAGATCAGTAGTACGGTGGGGGACCACGTGCGAACCCCTGGTGACGATCTGTTTTGCAGCCCTCACAAACCGACTTTTTGCGTGTTTGGCCGCGTAACTGGGTTGGCGGGAGGCCCCCTTAGGCCTGCAGGCCGTCCCTGCACCCCGCGGCCGGTCCTATGCGCACACGCCTGGCTGGCGGGCCAGGGAGGCCTGCTGTATGTGCGTGCGTGGAGGCCTGGCTATCTAAGAGGCGGGCCCAGGAGCTGCTGGATCAGCAGCGCCTGCATGGGTGGTGGCCCTATCTACCTGCGCATCCCACGCACATACACGTCGTCTGCGCATGCATGCATGCATGCATGCATGGGCGGCTGCGAGGCGGCCGCCCCCATTCCAAAGCGAGTGCGCTACTGCTCAACACGGAAGGGCGTGGCGGGTGCTGGAGCCGGCCCCAAACGCGGCGCCGTGCACTGTGGCGGGCGTCTACACGTGAATCGTGCCTGTTCGCACGGAAACGCGTGCTGGGAGACGCTGCGGGCATAAGGCCCTCGGGCGTTTGGGGTACATGTACCCCAAGGTTGAGCCCTTTGGCATGGATCGTTCATACCATGGTGAAAACCGCCCATCCCATCAGCACTGGGCACGTAAGCACCATTGGGCCAGATCAGTAGTACGGTGGGGGACCACGTGCGAACCCCTGGTGACGATCTGTTTTGCAGCCCTCACAAACCGACTTTTTGCGTGTTTGGCCGCGTAACTGGGTTGGCGGGAGGCCCCCTTAGGCCTGCAGGCCGTCCCTGCACCCCGCGGCCGGTCCTATGCGCACACGCCTGGCTGGCGGGCCAGGGAGGCCTGCTGTATGTGCGTGCGTGGAGGCCTGGCTATCTAAGAGGCGGGCCCAGGAGCTGCTGGATCAGCAGCGCCTGCATGGGTGGTGGCCCTATCTACCTGCGCATCCCACGCACATACACGTCGTCTGCGCATGCATGCATGCATGCATGCATGGGCGGCTGCGAGGCGGCCGCCCCCATTCCAAAGCGAGTGCGCTACTGCTCAACACGGAAGGGCGTGGCGGGTGCTGGAGCCGGCCCCAAACGCGGCGCCGTGCACTGTGGCGGGCGTCTACACGTGAATCGTGCCTGTTCGCACGGAAACGCGTGCTGGGAGACGCTGCGGGCATAAGGCCCTCGGGCGTTTGGGGTACATGTACCCCAAGGTTGAGCCCTTTGGCATGGATCGTTCATACCATGGTGAAAACCGCCCATCCCATCAGCACTGGGCACGTAAGCACCATTGGGCCAGATCAGTAGTACGGTGGGGGACCACGTGCGAACCCCTGGTGACGATCTGTTTTGCAGCCCTCACAAACCGACTTTTTGCGTGTTTGGCCGCGTAACTGGGTTGGCGGGAGGCCCCCTTAGGCCTGCAGGCCGTCCCTGCACCCCGCGGCCGGTCCTATGCGCACACGCCTGGCTGGCGGGCCAGGGAGGCCTGCTGTATGTGCGTGCGTGGAGGCCTGGCTATCTAAGAGGCGGGCCCAGGAGCTGCTGGATCAGCAGCGCCTGCATGGGTGGTGGCCCTATCTACCTGCGCATCCCACGCACATACACGTCGTCTGCGCATGCATGCATGCATGCATGCATGGGCGGCTGCGAGGCGGCCGCCCCCATTCCAAAGCGAGTGCGCTACTGCTCAACACGGAAGGGCGTGGCGGGTGCTGGAGCCGGCCCCAAACGCGGCGCCGTGCACTGTGGCGGGCGTCTACACGTGAATCGTGCCTGTTCGCACGGAAACGCGTGCTGGGAGACGCTGCGGGCATAAGGCCCTCGGGCGTTTGGGGTACATGTACCCCAAGGTTGAGCCCTTTGGCATGGATCGTTCATACCATGGTGAAAACCGCCCATCCCATCAGCACTGGGCACGTAAGCACCATTGGGCCAGATCAGTAGTACGGTGGGGGACCACGTGCGAACCCCTGGTGACGATCTGTTTTGCAGCCCTCACAAACCGACTTTTTGCGTGTTTGGCCGCGTAACTGGGTTGGCGGGAGGCCCCCTTAGGCCTGCAGGCCGTCCCTGCACCCCGCGGCCGGTCCTATGCGCACACGCCTGGCTGGCGGGCCAGGGAGGCCTGCTGTATGTGCGTGCGTGGAGGCCTGGCTATCTAAGAGGCGGGCCCAGGAGCTGCTGGATCAGCAGCGCCTGCATGGGTGGTGGCCCTATCTACCTGCGCATCCCACGCACATACACGTCGTCTGCGCATGCATGCATGCATGCATGCATGGGCGGCTGCGAGGCGGCCGCCCCCATTCCAAAGCGAGTGCGCTACTGCTCAACACGGAAGGGCGTGGCGGGTGCTGGAGCCGGCCCCAAACGCGGCGCCGTGCACTGTGGCGGGCGTCTACACGTGAATCGTGCCTGTTCGCACGGAAACGCGTGCTGGGAGACGCTGCGGGCATAAGGCCCTCGGGCGTTTGGGGTACATGTACCCCAAGGTTGAGCCCTTTGGCATGGATCGTTCATACCATGGTGAAAACCGCCCATCCCATCAGCACTGGGCACGTAAGCACCATTGGGCCAGATCAGTAGTACGGTGGGGGACCACGTGCGAACCCCTGGTGACGATCTGTTTTGCAGCCCTCACAAACCGACTTTTTGCGTGTTTGGCCGCGTAACTGGGTTGGCGGGAGGCCCCCTTAGGCCTGCAGGCCGTCCCTGCACCCCGCGGCCGGTCCTATGCGCACACGCCTGGCTGGCGGGCCAGGGAGGCCTGCTGTATGTGCGTGCGTGGAGGCCTGGCTATCTAAGAGGCGGGCCCAGGAGCTGCTGGATCAGCAGCGCCTGCATGGGTGGTGGCCCTATCTACCTGCGCATCCCACGCACATACACGTCGTCTGCGCATGCATGCATGCATGCATGCATGGGCGGCTGCGAGGCGGCCGCCCCCATTCCAAAGCGAGTGCGCTACTGCTCAACACGGAAGGGCGTGGCGGGTGCTGGAGCCGGCCCCAAACGCGGCGCCGTGCACTGTGGCGGGCGTCTACACGTGAATCGTGCCTGTTCGCACGGAAACGCGTGCTGGGAGACGCTGCGGGCATAAGGCCCTCGGGCGTTTGGGGTACATGTACCCCAAGGTTGAGCCCTTTGGCATGGATCGTTCATACCATGGTGAAAACCGCCCATCCCATCAGCACTGGGCACGTAAGCACCATTGGGCCAGATCAGTAGTACGGTGGGGGACCACGTGCGAACCCCTGGTGACGATCTGTTTTGCAGCCCTCACAAACCGACTTTTTGCGTGTTTGGCCGCGTAACTGGGTTGGCGGGAGGCCCCCTTAGGCCTGCAGGCCGTCCCTGCACCCCGCGGCCGGTCCTATGCGCACACGCCTGGCTGGCGGGCCAGGGAGGCCTGCTGTATGTGCGTGCGTGGAGGCCTGGCTATCTAAGAGGCGGGCCCAGGAGCTGCTGGATCAGCAGCGCCTGCATGGGTGGTGGCCCTATCTACCTGCGCATCCCACGCACATACACGTCGTCTGCGCATGCATGCATGCATGCATGCATGGGCGGCTGCGAGGCGGCCGCCCCCATTCCAAAGCGAGTGCGCTACTGCTCAACACGGAAGGGCGTGGCGGGTGCTGGAGCCGGCCCCAAACGCGGCGCCGTGCACTGTGGCGGGCGTCTACACGTGAATCGTGCCTGTTCGCACGGAAACGCGTGCTGGGAGACGCTGCGGGCATAAGGCCCTCGGGCGTTTGGGGTACATGTACCCCAAGGTTGAGCCCTTTGGCATGGATCGTTCATACCATGGTGAAAACCGCCCATCCCATCAGCACTGGGCACGTAAGCACCATTGGGCCAGATCAGTAGTACGGTGGGGGACCACGTGCGAACCCCTGGTGACGATCTGTTTTGCAGCCCTCACAAACCGACTTTTTGCGTGTTTGGCCGCGTAACTGGGTTGGCGGGAGGCCCCCTTAGGCCTGCAGGCCGTCCCTGCACCCCGCGGCCGGTCCTATGCGCACACGCCTGGCTGGCGGGCCAGGGAGGCCTGCTGTATGTGCGTGCGTGGAGGCCTGGCTATCTAAGAGGCGGGCCCAGGAGCTGCTGGATCAGCAGCGCCTGCATGGGTGGTGGCCCTATCTACCTGCGCATCCCACGCACATACACGTCGTCTGCGCATGCATGCATGCATGCATGCATGGGCGGCTGCGAGGCGGCCGCCCCCATTCCAAAGCGAGTGCGCTACTGCTCAACACGGAAGGGCGTGGCGGGTGCTGGAGCCGGCCCCAAACGCGGCGCCGTGCACTGTGGCGGGCGTCTACACGTGAATCGTGCCTGTTCGCACGGAAACGCGTGCTGGGAGACGCTGCGGGCATAAGGCCCTCGGGCGTTTGGGGTACATGTACCCCAAGGTTGAGCCCTTTGGCATGGATCGTTCATACCATGGTGAAAACCGCCCATCCCATCAGCACTGGGCACGTAAGCACCATTGGGCCAGATCAGTAGTACGGTGGGGGACCACGTGCGAACCCCTGGTGACGATCTGTTTTGCAGCCCTCACAAACCGACTTTTTGCGTGTTTGGCCGCGTAACTGGGTTGGCGGGAGGCCCCCTTAGGCCTGCAGGCCGTCCCTGCACCCCGCGGCCGGTCCTATGCGCACACGCCTGGCTGGCGGGCCAGGGAGGCCTGCTGTATGTGCGTGCGTGGAGGCCTGGCTATCTAAGAGGCGGGCCCAGGAGCTGCTGGATCAGCAGCGCCTGCATGGGTGGTGGCCCTATCTACCTGCGCATCCCACGCACATACACGTCGTCTGCGCATGCATGCATGCATGCATGGGCGGCTGCGAGGCGGCCGCCCCCATTCCAAAGCGAGTGCGCTACTGCTCAACACGGAAGGGCGTGGCGGGTGCTGGAGCCGGCCCCAAACGCGGCGCCGTGCACTGTGGCGGGCGTCTACACGTGAATCGTGCCTGTTCGCACGGAAACGCGTGCTGGGAGACGCTGCGGGCATAAGGCCCTCGGGCGTTTGGGGTACATGTACCCCAAGGTTGAGCCCTTTGGCATGGATCGTTCATACCATGGTGAAAACCGCCCATCCCATCAGCACTGGGCACGTAAGCACCATTGGGCCAGATCAGTAGTACGGTGGGGGACCACGTGCGAACCCCTGGTGACGATCTGTTTTGCAGCCCTCACAAACCGACTTTTTGCGTGTTTGGCCGCGTAACTGGGTTGGCGGGAGGCCCCCTTAGGCCTGCAGGCCGTCCCTGCACCCCGCGGCCGGTCCTATGCGCACACGCCTGGCTGGCGGGCCAGGGAGGCCTGCTGTATGTGCGTGCGTGGAGGCCTGGCTATCTAAGAGGCGGGCCCAGGAGCTGCTGGATCAGCAGCGCCTGCATGGGTGGTGGCCCTATCTACCTGCGCATCCCACGCACATACACGTCGTCTGCGCATGCATGCATGCATGCATGCATGGGCGGCTGCGAGGCGGCCGCCCCCATTCCAAAGCGAGTGCGCTACTGCTCAACACGGAAGGGCGTGGCGGGTGCTGGAGCCGGCCCCAAACGCGGCGCCGTGCACTGTGGCGGGCGTCTACACGTGAATCGTGCCTGTTCGCACGGAAACGCGTGCTGGGAGACGCTGCGGGCATAAGGCCCTCGGGCGTTTGGGGTACATGTACCCCAAGGTTGAGCCCTTTGGCATGGATCGTTCATACCATGGTGAAAACCGCCCATCCCATCAGCACTGGGCACGTAAGCACCATTGGGCCAGATCAGTAGTACGGTGGGGGACCACGTGCGAACCCCTGGTGACGATCTGTTTTGCAGCCCTCACAAACCGACTTTTTGCGTGTTTGGCCGCGTAACTGGGTTGGCGGGAGGCCCCCTTAGGCCTGCAGGCCGTCCCTGCACCCCGCGGCCGGTCCTATGCGCACACGCCTGGCTGGCGGGCCAGGGAGGCCTGCTGTATGTGCGTGCGTGGAGGCCTGGCTATCTAAGAGGCGGGCCCAGGAGCTGCTGGATCAGCAGCGCCTGCATGGGTGGTGGCCCTATCTACCTGCGCATCCCACGCACATACACGTCGTCTGCGCATGCATGCATGCATGCATGCATGGGCGGCTGCGAGGCGGCCGCCCCCATTCCAAAGCGAGTGCGCTACTGCTCAACACGGAAGGGCGTGGCGGGTGCTGGAGCCGGCCCCAAACGCGGCGCCGTGCACTGTGGCGGGCGTCTACACGTGAATCGTGCCTGTTCGCACGGAAACGCGTGCTGGGAGACGCTGCGGGCATAAGGCCCTCGGGCGTTTGGGGTACATGTACCCCAAGGTTGAGCCCTTTGGCATGGATCGTTCATACCATGGTGAAAACCGCCCATCCCATCAGCACTGGGCACGTAAGCACCATTGGGCCAGATCAGTAGTACGGTGGGGGACCACGTGCGAACCCCTGGTGACGATCTGTTTTGCAGCCCTCACAAACCGACTTTTTGCGTGTTTGGCCGCGTAACTGGGTTGGCGGGAGGCCCCCTTAGGCCTGCAGGCCGTCCCTGCACCCCGCGGCCGGTCCTATGCGCACACGCCTGGCTGGCGGGCCAGGGAGGCCTGCTGTATGTGCGTGCGTGGAGGCCTGGCTATCTAAGAGGCGGGCCCAGGAGCTGCTGGATCAGCAGCGCCTGCATGGGTGGTGGCCCTATCTACCTGCGCATCCCACGCACATACACGTCGTCTGCGCATGCATGCATGCATGCATGCATGGGCGGCTGCGAGGCGGCCGCCCCCATTCCAAAGCGAGTGCGCTACTGCTCAACACGGAAGGGCGTGGCGGGTGCTGGAGCCGGCCCCAAACGCGGCGCCGTGCACTGTGGCGGGCGTCTACACGTGAATCGTGCCTGTTCGCACGGAAACGCGTGCTGGGAGACGCTGCGGGCATAAGGCCCTCGGGCGTTTGGGGTACATGTACCCCAAGGTTGAGCCCTTTGGCATGGATCGTTCATACCATGGTGAAAACCGCCCATCCCATCAGCACTGGGCACGTAAGCACCATTGGGCCAGATCAGTAGTACGGTGGGGGACCACGTGCGAACCCCTGGTGACGATCTGTTTTGCAGCCCTCACAAACCGACTTTTTGCGTGTTTGGCCGCGTAACTGGGTTGGCGGGAGGCCCCCTTAGGCCTGCAGGCCGTCCCTGCACCCCGCGGCCGGTCCTATGCGCACACGCCTGGCTGGCGGGCCAGGGAGGCCTGCTGTATGTGCGTGCGTGGAGGCCTGGCTATCTAAGAGGCGGGCCCAGGAGCTGCTGGATCAGCAGCGCCTGCATGGGTGGTGGCCCTATCTACCTGCGCATCCCACGCACATACACGTCGTCTGCGCATGCATGCATGCATGCATGCATGGGCGGCTGCGAGGCGGCCGCCCCCATTCCAAAGCGAGTGCGCTACTGCTCAACACGGAAGGGCGTGGCGGGTGCTGGAGCCGGCCCCAAACGCGGCGCCGTGCACTGTGGCGGGCGTCTACACGTGAATCGTGCCTGTTCGCACGGAAACGCGTGCTGGGAGACGCTGCGGGCATAAGGCCCTCGGGCGTTTGGGGTACATGTACCCCAAGGTTGAGCCCTTTGGCATGGATCGTTCATACCATGGTGAAAACCGCCCATCCCATCAGCACTGGGCACGTAAGCACCATTGGGCCAGATCAGTAGTACGGTGGGGGACCACGTGCGAACCCCTGGTGACGATCTGTTTTGCAGCCCTCACAAACCGACTTTTTGCGTGTTTGGCCGCGTAACTGGGTTGGCGGGAGGCCCCCTTAGGCCTGCAGGCCGTCCCTGCACCCCGCGGCCGGTCCTATGCGCACACGCCTGGCTGGCGGGCCAGGGAGGCCTGCTGTATGTGCGTGCGTGGAGGCCTGGCTATCTAAGAGGCGGGCCCAGGAGCTGCTGGATCAGCAGCGCCTGCATGGGTGGTGGCCCTATCTACCTGCGCATCCCACGCACATACACGTCGTCTGCGCATGCATGCATGCATGCATGCATGGGCGGCTGCGAGGCGGCCGCCCCCATTCCAAAGCGAGTGCGCTACTGCTCAACACGGAAGGGCGTGGCGGGTGCTGGAGCCGGCCCCAAACGCGGCGCCGTGCACTGTGGCGGGCGTCTACACGTGAATCGTGCCTGTTCGCACGGAAACGCGTGCTGGGAGACGCTGCGGGCATAAGGCCCTCGGGCGTTTGGGGTACATGTACCCCAAGGTTGAGCCCTTTGGCATGGATCGTTCATACCATGGTGAAAACCGCCCATCCCATCAGCACTGGGCACGTAAGCACCATTGGGCCAGATCAGTAGTACGGTGGGGGACCACGTGCGAACCCCTGGTGACGATCTGTTTTGCAGCCCTCACAAACCGACTTTTTGCGTGTTTGGCCGCGTAACTGGGTTGGCGGGAGGCCCCCTTAGGCCTGCAGGCCGTCCCTGCACCCCGCGGCCGGTCCTATGCGCACACGCCTGGCTGGCGGGCCAGGGAGGCCTGCTGTATGTGCGTGCGTGGAGGCCTGGCTATCTAAGAGGCGGGCCCAGGAGCTGCTGGATCAGCAGCGCCTGCATGGGTGGTGGCCCTATCTACCTGCGCATCCCACGCACATACACGTCGTCTGCGCATGCATGCATGCATGCATGCATGGGCGGCTGCGAGGCGGCCGCCCCCATTCCAAAGCGAGTGCGCTACTGCTCAACACGGAAGGGCGTGGCGGGTGCTGGAGCCGGCCCCAAACGCGGCGCCGTGCACTGTGGCGGGCGTCTACACGTGAATCGTGCCTGTTCGCACGGAAACGCGTGCTGGGAGACGCTGCGGGCATAAGGCCCTCGGGCGTTTGGGGTACATGTACCCCAAGGTTGAGCCCTTTGGCATGGATCGTTCATACCATGGTGAAAACCGCCCATCCCATCAGCACTGGGCACGTAAGCACCATTGGGCCAGATCAGTAGTACGGTGGGGGACCACGTGCGAACCCCTGGTGACGATCTGTTTTGCAGCCCTCACAAACCGACTTTTTGCGTGTTTGGCCGCGTAACTGGGTTGGCGGGAGGCCCCCTTAGGCCTGCAGGCCGTCCCTGCACCCCGCGGCCGGTCCTATGCGCACACGCCTGGCTGGCGGGCCAGGGAGGCCTGCTGTATGTGCGTGCGTGGAGGCCTGGCTATCTAAGAGGCGGGCCCAGGAGCTGCTGGATCAGCAGCGCCTGCATGGGTGGTGGCCCTATCTACCTGCGCATCCCACGCACATACACGTCGTCTGCGCATGCATGCATGCATGCATGCATGGGCGGCTGCGAGGCGGCCGCCCCCATTCCAAAGCGAGTGCGCTACTGCTCAACACGGAAGGGCGTGGCGGGTGCTGGAGCCGGCCCCAAACGCGGCGCCGTGCACTGTGGCGGGCGTCTACACGTGAATCGTGCCTGTTCGCACGGAAACGCGTGCTGGGAGACGCTGCGGGCATAAGGCCCTCGGGCGTTTGGGGTACATGTACCCCAAGGTTGAGCCCTTTGGCATGGATCGTTCATACCATGGTGAAAACCGCCCATCCCATCAGCACTGGGCACGTAAGCACCATTGGGCCAGATCAGTAGTACGGTGGGGGACCACGTGCGAACCCCTGGTGACGATCTGTTTTGCAGCCCTCACAAACCGACTTTTTGCGTGTTTGGCCGCGTAACTGGGTTGGCGGGAGGCCCCCTTAGGCCTGCAGGCCGTCCCTGCACCCCGCGGCCGGTCCTATGCGCACACGCCTGGCTGGCGGGCCAGGGAGGCCTGCTGTATGTGCGTGCGTGGAGGCCTGGCTATCTAAGAGGCGGGCCCAGGAGCTGCTGGATCAGCAGCGCCTGCATGGGTGGTGGCCCTATCTACCTGCGCATCCCACGCACATACACGTCGTCTGCGCATGCATGCATGCATGCATGCATGGGCGGCTGCGAGGCGGCCGCCCCCATTCCAAAGCGAGTGCGCTACTGCTCAACACGGAAGGGCGTGGCGGGTGCTGGAGCCGGCCCCAAACGCGGCGCCGTGCACTGTGGCGGGCGTCTACACGTGAATCGTGCCTGTTCGCACGGAAACGCGTGCTGGGAGACGCTGCGGGCATAAGGCCCTCGGGCGTTTGGGGTACATGTACCCCAAGGTTGAGCCCTTTGGCATGGATCGTTCATACCATGGTGAAAACCGCCCATCCCATCAGCACTGGGCACGTAAGCACCATTGGGCCAGATCAGTAGTACGGTGGGGGACCACGTGCGAACCCCTGGTGACGATCTGTTTTGCAGCCCTCACAAACCGACTTTTTGCGTGTTTGGCCGCGTAACTGGGTTGGCGGGAGGCCCCCTTAGGCCTGCAGGCCGTCCCTGCACCCCGCGGCCGGTCCTATGCGCACACGCCTGGCTGGCGGGCCAGGGAGGCCTGCTGTATGTGCGTGCGTGGAGGCCTGGCTATCTAAGAGGCGGGCCCAGGAGCTGCTGGATCAGCAGCGCCTGCATGGGTGGTGGCCCTATCTACCTGCGCATCCCACGCACATACACGTCGTCTGCGCATGCATGCATGCATGCATGCATGGGCGGCTGCGAGGCGGCCGCCCCCATTCCAAAGCGAGTGCGCTACTGCTCAACACGGAAGGGCGTGGCGGGTGCTGGAGCCGGCCCCAAACGCGGCGCCGTGCACTGTGGCGGGCGTCTACACGTGAATCGTGCCTGTTCGCACGGAAACGCGTGCTGGGAGACGCTGCGGGCATAAGGCCCTCGGGCGTTTGGGGTACATGTACCCCAAGGTTGAGCCCTTTGGCATGGATCGTTCATACCATGGTGAAAACCGCCCATCCCATCAGCACTGGGCACGTAAGCACCATTGGGCCAGATCAGTAGTACGGTGGGGGACCACGTGCGAACCCCTGGTGACGATCTGTTTTGCAGCCCTCACAAACCGACTTTTTGCGTGTTTGGCCGCGTAACTGGGTTGGCGGGAGGCCCCCTTAGGCCTGCAGGCCGTCCCTGCACCCCGCGGCCGGTCCTATGCGCACACGCCTGGCTGGCGGGCCAGGGAGGCCTGCTGTATGTGCGTGCGTGGAGGCCTGGCTATCTAAGAGGCGGGCCCAGGAGCTGCTGGATCAGCAGCGCCTGCATGGGTGGTGGCCCTATCTACCTGCGCATCCCACGCACATACACGTCGTCTGCGCATGCATGCATGCATGCATGCATGGGCGGCTGCGAGGCGGCCGCCCCCATTCCAAAGCGAGTGCGCTACTGCTCAACACGGAAGGGCGTGGCGGGTGCTGGAGCCGGCCCCAAACGCGGCGCCGTGCACTGTGGCGGGCGTCTACACGTGAATCGTGCCTGTTCGCACGGAAACGCGTGCTGGGAGACGCTGCGGGCATAAGGCCCTCGGGCGTTTGGGGTACATGTACCCCAAGGTTGAGCCCTTTGGCATGGATCGTTCATACCATGGTGAAAACCGCCCATCCCATCAGCACTGGGCACGTAAGCACCATTGGGCCAGATCAGTAGTACGGTGGGGGACCACGTGCGAACCCCTGGTGACGATCTGTTTTGCAGCCCTCACAAACCGACTTTTTGCGTGTTTGGCCGCGTAACTGGGTTGGCGGGAGGCCCCCTTAGGCCTGCAGGCCGTCCCTGCACCCCGCGGCCGGTCCTATGCGCACACGCCTGGCTGGCGGGCCAGGGAGGCCTGCTGTATGTGCGTGCGTGGAGGCCTGGCTATCTAAGAGGCGGGCCCAGGAGCTGCTGGATCAGCAGCGCCTGCATGGGTGGTGGCCCTATCTACCTGCGCATCCCACGCACATACACGTCGTCTGCGCATGCATGCATGCATGCATGCATGGGCGGCTGCGAGGCGGCCGCCCCCATTCCAAAGCGAGTGCGCTACTGCTCAACACGGAAGGGCGTGGCGGGTGCTGGAGCCGGCCCCAAACGCGGCGCCGTGCACTGTGGCGGGCGTCTACACGTGAATCGTGCCTGTTCGCACGGAAACGCGTGCTGGGAGACGCTGCGGGCATAAGGCCCTCGGGCGTTTGGGGTACATGTACCCCAAGGTTGAGCCCTTTGGCATGGATCGTTCATACCATGGTGAAAACCGCCCATCCCATCAGCACTGGGCACGTAAGCACCATTGGGCCAGATCAGTAGTACGGTGGGGGACCACGTGCGAACCCCTGGTGACGATCTGTTTTGCAGCCCTCACAAACCGACTTTTTGCGTGTTTGGCCGCGTAACTGGGTTGGCGGGAGGCCCCCTTAGGCCTGCAGGCCGTCCCTGCACCCCGCGGCCGGTCCTATGCGCACACGCCTGGCTGGCGGGCCAGGGAGGCCTGCTGTATGTGCGTGCGTGGAGGCCTGGCTATCTAAGAGGCGGGCCCAGGAGCTGCTGGATCAGCAGCGCCTGCATGGGTGGTGGCCCTATCTACCTGCGCATCCCACGCACATACACGTCGTCTGCGCATGCATGCATGCATGCATGCATGGGCGGCTGCGAGGCGGCCGCCCCCATTCCAAAGCGAGTGCGCTACTGCTCAACACGGAAGGGCGTGGCGGGTGCTGGAGCCGGCCCCAAACGCGGCGCCGTGCACTGTGGCGGGCGTCTACACGTGAATCGTGCCTGTTCGCACGGAAACGCGTGCTGGGAGACGCTGCGGGCATAAGGCCCTCGGGCGTTTGGGGTACATGTACCCCAAGGTTGAGCCCTTTGGCATGGATCGTTCATACCATGGTGAAAACCGCCCATCCCATCAGCACTGGGCACGTAAGCACCATTGGGCCAGATCAGTAGTACGGTGGGGGACCACGTGCGAACCCCTGGTGACGATCTGTTTTGCAGCCCTCACAAACCGACTTTTTGCGTGTTTGGCCGCGTAACTGGGTTGGCGGGAGGCCCCCTTAGGCCTGCAGGCCGTCCCTGCACCCCGCGGCCGGTCCTATGCGCACACGCCTGGCTGGCGGGCCAGGGAGGCCTGCTGTATGTGCGTGCGTGGAGGCCTGGCTATCTAAGAGGCGGGCCCAGGAGCTGCTGGATCAGCAGCGCCTGCATGGGTGGTGGCCCTATCTACCTGCGCATCCCACGCACATACACGTCGTCTGCGCATGCATGCATGCATGCATGCATGGGCGGCTGCGAGGCGGCCGCCCCCATTCCAAAGCGAGTGCGCTACTGCTCAACACGGAAGGGCGTGGCGGGTGCTGGAGCCGGCCCCAAACGCGGCGCCGTGCACTGTGGCGGGCGTCTACACGTGAATCGTGCCTGTTCGCACGGAAACGCGTGCTGGGAGACGCTGCGGGCATAAGGCCCTCGGGCGTTTGGGGTACATGTACCCCAAGGTTGAGCCCTTTGGCATGGATCGTTCATACCATGGTGAAAACCGCCCATCCCATCAGCACTGGGCACGTAAGCACCATTGGGCCAGATCAGTAGTACGGTGGGGGACCACGTGCGAACCCCTGGTGACGATCTGTTTTGCAGCCCTCACAAACCGACTTTTTGCGTGTTTGGCCGCGTAACTGGGTTGGCGGGAGGCCCCCTTAGGCCTGCAGGCCGTCCCTGCACCCCGCGGCCGGTCCTATGCGCACACGCCTGGCTGGCGGGCCAGGGAGGCCTGCTGTATGTGCGTGCGTGGAGGCCTGGCTATCTAAGAGGCGGGCCCAGGAGCTGCTGGATCAGCAGCGCCTGCATGGGTGGTGGCCCTATCTACCTGCGCATCCCACGCACATACACGTCGTCTGCGCATGCATGCATGCATGCATGCATGGGCGGCTGCGAGGCGGCCGCCCCCATTCCAAAGCGAGTGCGCTACTGCTCAACACGGAAGGGCGTGGCGGGTGCTGGAGCCGGCCCCAAACGCGGCGCCGTGCACTGTGGCGGGCGTCTACACGTGAATCGTGCCTGTTCGCACGGAAACGCGTGCTGGGAGACGCTGCGGGCATAAGGCCCTCGGGCGTTTGGGGTACATGTACCCCAAGGTTGAGCCCTTTGGCATGGATCGTTCATACCATGGTGAAAACCGCCCATCCCATCAGCACTGGGCACGTAAGCACCATTGGGCCAGATCAGTAGTACGGTGGGGGACCACGTGCGAACCCCTGGTGACGATCTGTTTTGCAGCCCTCACAAACCGACTTTTTGCGTGTTTGGCCGCGTAACTGGGTTGGCGGGAGGCCCCCTTAGGCCTGCAGGCCGTCCCTGCACCCCGCGGCCGGTCCTATGCGCACACGCCTGGCTGGCGGGCCAGGGAGGCCTGCTGTATGTGCGTGCGTGGAGGCCTGGCTATCTAAGAGGCGGGCCCAGGAGCTGCTGGATCAGCAGCGCCTGCATGGGTGGTGGCCCTATCTACCTGCGCATCCCACGCACATACACGTCGTCTGCGCATGCATGCATGCATGCATGCATGGGCGGCTGCGAGGCGGCCGCCCCCATTCCAAAGCGAGTGCGCTACTGCTCAACACGGAAGGGCGTGGCGGGTGCTGGAGCCGGCCCCAAACGCGGCGCCGTGCACTGTGGCGGGCGTCTACACGTGAATCGTGCCTGTTCGCACGGAAACGCGTGCTGGGAGACGCTGCGGGCATAAGGCCCTCGGGCGTTTGGGGTACATGTACCCCAAGGTTGAGCCCTTTGGCATGGATCGTTCATACCATGGTGAAAACCGCCCATCCCATCAGCACTGGGCACGTAAGCACCATTGGGCCAGATCAGTAGTACGGTGGGGGACCACGTGCGAACCCCTGGTGACGATCTGTTTTGCAGCCCTCACAAACCGACTTTTTGCGTGTTTGGCCGCGTAACTGGGTTGGCGGGAGGCCCCCTTAGGCCTGCAGGCCGTCCCTGCACCCCGCGGCCGGTCCTATGCGCACACGCCTGGCTGGCGGGCCAGGGAGGCCTGCTGTATGTGCGTGCGTGGAGGCCTGGCTATCTAAGAGGCGGGCCCAGGAGCTGCTGGATCAGCAGCGCCTGCATGGGTGGTGGCCCTATCTACCTGCGCATCCCACGCACATACACGTCGTCTGCGCATGCATGCATGCATGCATGCATGGGCGGCTGCGAGGCGGCCGCCCCCATTCCAAAGCGAGTGCGCTACTGCTCAACACGGAAGGGCGTGGCGGGTGCTGGAGCCGGCCCCAAACGCGGCGCCGTGCACTGTGGCGGGCGTCTACACGTGAATCGTGCCTGTTCGCACGGAAACGCGTGCTGGGAGACGCTGCGGGCATAAGGCCCTCGGGCGTTTGGGGTACATGTACCCCAAGGTTGAGCCCTTTGGCATGGATCGTTCATACCATGGTGAAAACCGCCCATCCCATCAGCACTGGGCACGTAAGCACCATTGGGCCAGATCAGTAGTACGGTGGGGGACCACGTGCGAACCCCTGGTGACGATCTGTTTTGCAGCCCTCACAAACCGACTTTTTGCGTGTTTGGCCGCGTAACTGGGTTGGCGGGAGGCCCCCTTAGGCCTGCAGGCCGTCCCTGCACCCCGCGGCCGGTCCTATGCGCACACGCCTGGCTGGCGGGCCAGGGAGGCCTGCTGTATGTGCGTGCGTGGAGGCCTGGCTATCTAAGAGGCGGGCCCAGGAGCTGCTGGATCAGCAGCGCCTGCATGGGTGGTGGCCCTATCTACCTGCGCATCCCACGCACATACACGTCGTCTGCGCATGCATGCATGCATGCATGCATGGGCGGCTGCGAGGCGGCCGCCCCCATTCCAAAGCGAGTGCGCTACTGCTCAACACGGAAGGGCGTGGCGGGTGCTGGAGCCGGCCCCAAACGCGGCGCCGTGCACTGTGGCGGGCGTCTACACGTGAATCGTGCCTGTTCGCACGGAAACGCGTGCTGGGAGACGCTGCGGGCATAAGGCCCTCGGGCGTTTGGGGTACATGTACCCCAAGGTTGAGCCCTTTGGCATGGATCGTTCATACCATGGTGAAAACCGCCCATCCCATCAGCACTGGGCACGTAAGCACCATTGGGCCAGATCAGTAGTACGGTGGGGGACCACGTGCGAACCCCTGGTGACGATCTGTTTTGCAGCCCTCACAAACCGACTTTTTGCGTGTTTGGCCGCGTAACTGGGTTGGCGGGAGGCCCCCTTAGGCCTGCAGGCCGTCCCTGCACCCCGCGGCCGGTCCTATGCGCACACGCCTGGCTGGCGGGCCAGGGAGGCCTGCTGTATGTGCGTGCGTGGAGGCCTGGCTATCTAAGAGGCGGGCCCAGGAGCTGCTGGATCAGCAGCGCCTGCATGGGTGGTGGCCCTATCTACCTGCGCATCCCACGCACATACACGTCGTCTGCGCATGCATGCATGCATGCATGCATGGGCGGCTGCGAGGCGGCCGCCCCCATTCCAAAGCGAGTGCGCTACTGCTCAACACGGAAGGGCGTGGCGGGTGCTGGAGCCGGCCCCAAACGCGGCGCCGTGCACTGTGGCGGGCGTCTACACGTGAATCGTGCCTGTTCGCACGGAAACGCGTGCTGGGAGACGCTGCGGGCATAAGGCCCTCGGGCGTTTGGGGTACATGTACCCCAAGGTTGAGCCCTTTGGCATGGATCGTTCATACCATGGTGAAAACCGCCCATCCCATCAGCACTGGGCACGTAAGCACCATTGGGCCAGATCAGTAGTACGGTGGGGGACCACGTGCGAACCCCTGGTGACGATCTGTTTTGCAGCCCTCACAAACCGACTTTTTGCGTGTTTGGCCGCGTAACTGGGTTGGCGGGAGGCCCCCTTAGGCCTGCAGGCCGTCCCTGCACCCCGCGGCCGGTCCTATGCGCACACGCCTGGCTGGCGGGCCAGGGAGGCCTGCTGTATGTGCGTGCGTGGAGGCCTGGCTATCTAAGAGGCGGGCCCAGGAGCTGCTGGATCAGCAGCGCCTGCATGGGTGGTGGCCCTATCTACCTGCGCATCCCACGCACATACACGTCGTCTGCGCATGCATGCATGCATGCATGCATGGGCGGCTGCGAGGCGGCCGCCCCCATTCCAAAGCGAGTGCGCTACTGCTCAACACGGAAGGGCGTGGCGGGTGCTGGAGCCGGCCCCAAACGCGGCGCCGTGCACTGTGGCGGGCGTCTACACGTGAATCGTGCCTGTTCGCACGGAAACGCGTGCTGGGAGACGCTGCGGGCATAAGGCCCTCGGGCGTTTGGGGTACATGTACCCCAAGGTTGAGCCCTTTGGCATGGATCGTTCATACCATGGTGAAAACCGCCCATCCCATCAGCACTGGGCACGTAAGCACCATTGGGCCAGATCAGTAGTACGGTGGGGGACCACGTGCGAACCCCTGGTGACGATCTGTTTTGCAGCCCTCACAAACCGACTTTTTGCGTGTTTGGCCGCGTAACTGGGTTGGCGGGAGGCCCCCTTAGGCCTGCAGGCCGTCCCTGCACCCCGCGGCCGGTCCTATGCGCACACGCCTGGCTGGCGGGCCAGGGAGGCCTGCTGTATGTGCGTGCGTGGAGGCCTGGCTATCTAAGAGGCGGGCCCAGGAGCTGCTGGATCAGCAGCGCCTGCATGGGTGGTGGCCCTATCTACCTGCGCATCCCACGCACATACACGTCGTCTGCGCATGCATGCATGCATGCATGGGCGGCTGCGAGGCGGCCGCCCCCATTCCAAAGCGAGTGCGCTACTGCTCAACACGGAAGGGCGTGGCGGGTGCTGGAGCCGGCCCCAAACGCGGCGCCGTGCACTGTGGCGGGCGTCTACACGTGAATCGTGCCTGTTCGCACGGAAACGCGTGCTGGGAGACGCTGCGGGCATAAGGCCCTCGGGCGTTTGGGGTACATGTACCCCAAGGTTGAGCCCTTTGGCATGGATCGTTCATACCATGGTGAAAACCGCCCATCCCATCAGCACTGGGCACGTAAGCACCATTGGGCCAGATCAGTAGTACGGTGGGGGACCACGTGCGAACCCCTGGTGACGATCTGTTTTGCAGCCCTCACAAACCGACTTTTTGCGTGTTTGGCCGCGTAACTGGGTTGGCGGGAGGCCCCCTTAGGCCTGCAGGCCGTCCCTGCACCCCGCGGCCGGTCCTATGCGCACACGCCTGGCTGGCGGGCCAGGGAGGCCTGCTGTATGTGCGTGCGTGGAGGCCTGGCTATCTAAGAGGCGGGCCCAGGAGCTGCTGGATCAGCAGCGCCTGCATGGGTGGTGGCCCTATCTACCTGCGCATCCCACGCACATACACGTCGTCTGCGCATGCATGCATGCATGCATGCATGGGCGGCTGCGAGGCGGCCGCCCCCATTCCAAAGCGAGTGCGCTACTGCTCAACACGGAAGGGCGTGGCGGGTGCTGGAGCCGGCCCCAAACGCGGCGCCGTGCACTGTGGCGGGCGTCTACACGTGAATCGTGCCTGTTCGCACGGAAACGCGTGCTGGGAGACGCTGCGGGCATAAGGCCCTCGGGCGTTTGGGGTACATGTACCCCAAGGTTGAGCCCTTTGGCATGGATCGTTCATACCATGGTGAAAACCGCCCATCCCATCAGCACTGGGCACGTAAGCACCATTGGGCCAGATCAGTAGTACGGTGGGGGACCACGTGCGAACCCCTGGTGACGATCTGTTTTGCAGCCCTCACAAACCGACTTTTTGCGTGTTTGGCCGCGTAACTGGGTTGGCGGGAGGCCCCCTTAGGCCTGCAGGCCGTCCCTGCACCCCGCGGCCGGTCCTATGCGCACACGCCTGGCTGGCGGGCCAGGGAGGCCTGCTGTATGTGCGTGCGTGGAGGCCTGGCTATCTAAGAGGCGGGCCCAGGAGCTGCTGGATCAGCAGCGCCTGCATGGGTGGTGGCCCTATCTACCTGCGCATCCCACGCACATACACGTCGTCTGCGCATGCATGCATGCATGCATGCATGGGCGGCTGCGAGGCGGCCGCCCCCATTCCAAAGCGAGTGCGCTACTGCTCAACACGGAAGGGCGTGGCGGGTGCTGGAGCCGGCCCCAAACGCGGCGCCGTGCACTGTGGCGGGCGTCTACACGTGAATCGTGCCTGTTCGCACGGAAACGCGTGCTGGGAGACGCTGCGGGCATAAGGCCCTCGGGCGTTTGGGGTACATGTACCCCAAGGTTGAGCCCTTTGGCATGGATCGTTCATACCATGGTGAAAACCGCCCATCCCATCAGCACTGGGCACGTAAGCACCATTGGGCCAGATCAGTAGTACGGTGGGGGACCACGTGCGAACCCCTGGTGACGATCTGTTTTGCAGCCCTCACAAACCGACTTTTTGCGTGTTTGGCCGCGTAACTGGGTTGGCGGGAGGCCCCCTTAGGCCTGCAGGCCGTCCCTGCACCCCGCGGCCGGTCCTATGCGCACACGCCTGGCTGGCGGGCCAGGGAGGCCTGCTGTATGTGCGTGCGTGGAGGCCTGGCTATCTAAGAGGCGGGCCCAGGAGCTGCTGGATCAGCAGCGCCTGCATGGGTGGTGGCCCTATCTACCTGCGCATCCCACGCACATACACGTCGTCTGCGCATGCATGCATGCATGCATGCATGGGCGGCTGCGAGGCGGCCGCCCCCATTCCAAAGCGAGTGCGCTACTGCTCAACACGGAAGGGCGTGGCGGGTGCTGGAGCCGGCCCCAAACGCGGCGCCGTGCACTGTGGCGGGCGTCTACACGTGAATCGTGCCTGTTCGCACGGAAACGCGTGCTGGGAGACGCTGCGGGCATAAGGCCCTCGGGCGTTTGGGGTACATGTACCCCAAGGTTGAGCCCTTTGGCATGGATCGTTCATACCATGGTGAAAACCGCCCATCCCATCAGCACTGGGCACGTAAGCACCATTGGGCCAGATCAGTAGTACGGTGGGGGACCACGTGCGAACCCCTGGTGACGATCTGTTTTGCAGCCCTCACAAACCGACTTTTTGCGTGTTTGGCCGCGTAACTGGGTTGGCGGGAGGCCCCCTTAGGCCTGCAGGCCGTCCCTGCACCCCGCGGCCGGTCCTATGCGCACACGCCTGGCTGGCGGGCCAGGGAGGCCTGCTGTATGTGCGTGCGTGGAGGCCTGGCTATCTAAGAGGCGGGCCCAGGAGCTGCTGGATCAGCAGCGCCTGCATGGGTGGTGGCCCTATCTACCTGCGCATCCCACGCACATACACGTCGTCTGCGCATGCATGCATGCATGCATGCATGGGCGGCTGCGAGGCGGCCGCCCCCATTCCAAAGCGAGTGCGCTACTGCTCAACACGGAAGGGCGTGGCGGGTGCTGGAGCCGGCCCCAAACGCGGCGCCGTGCACTGTGGCGGGCGTCTACACGTGAATCGTGCCTGTTCGCACGGAAACGCGTGCTGGGAGACGCTGCGGGCATAAGGCCCTCGGGCGTTTGGGGTACATGTACCCCAAGGTTGAGCCCTTTGGCATGGATCGTTCATACCATGGTGAAAACCGCCCATCCCATCAGCACTGGGCACGTAAGCACCATTGGGCCAGATCAGTAGTACGGTGGGGGACCACGTGCGAACCCCTGGTGACGATCTGTTTTGCAGCCCTCACAAACCGACTTTTTGCGTGTTTGGCCGCGTAACTGGGTTGGCGGGAGGCCCCCTTAGGCCTGCAGGCCGTCCCTGCACCCCGCGGCCGGTCCTATGCGCACACGCCTGGCTGGCGGGCCAGGGAGGCCTGCTGTATGTGCGTGCGTGGAGGCCTGGCTATCTAAGAGGCGGGCCCAGGAGCTGCTGGATCAGCAGCGCCTGCATGGGTGGTGGCCCTATCTACCTGCGCATCCCACGCACATACACGTCGTCTGCGCATGCATGCATGCATGCATGCATGGGCGGCTGCGAGGCGGCCGCCCCCATTCCAAAGCGAGTGCGCTACTGCTCAACACGGAAGGGCGTGGCGGGTGCTGGAGCCGGCCCCAAACGCGGCGCCGTGCACTGTGGCGGGCGTCTACACGTGAATCGTGCCTGTTCGCACGGAAACGCGTGCTGGGAGACGCTGCGGGCATAAGGCCCTCGGGCGTTTGGGGTACATGTACCCCAAGGTTGAGCCCTTTGGCATGGATCGTTCATACCATGGTGAAAACCGCCCATCCCATCAGCACTGGGCACGTAAGCACCATTGGGCCAGATCAGTAGTACGGTGGGGGACCACGTGCGAACCCCTGGTGACGATCTGTTTTGCAGCCCTCACAAACCGACTTTTTGCGTGTTTGGCCGCGTAACTGGGTTGGCGGGAGGCCCCCCTTAGGCCTGCAGGCCGTCCCTGCACCCCGCGGCCGGTCCTATGCGCACACGCCTGGCTGGCGGGCCAGGGAGGCCTGCTGTATGTGCGTGCGTGGAGGCCTGGCTATCTAAGAGGCGGGCCAGGAGCTGCTGGATCAGCAGCGCCTGCATGGGTGGTGGCCCTATCTACCTGCGCATCCCACGCACATACACGTCGTCTGCGCATGCATGCATGCATGCATGGGCGGCTGCGAGGCGGCCGCCCCCATTCCAAAGCGACGGTGCGCTACTGCTCAACACGGAAGGGCGTGGCGGGTGCTGGAGCCGGCCCCAAACGCGGCGCCGTGCACTGTGGCGGGCGTCTACACGTGAATCGTGCCTGTTCGCACGGAAACGCGTGCTGGGAGACGCTGCGGGCATAAGGCCCTCGGGCGTTTGGGGTACATGTACCCCAAGGTTGAGCCCTTTGGCATGGATCGTTCATACCATGGTGAAACCGCCCATCCCATCAGCCACTGGGCACGTAAGCACCATTGGGCCAGAATCAGTAGTACGGTGGGGGACCACGTGCGAACCCCTGGTGACGATCTGTTTTGCAGCCCTCACAAACCGACTTTTTTGCGTGTTTGGCCGCGTAACTGGGTTGGCGGGAGGCCCCCTTAGGCCTGCAGGCCGTCCCTGCACCCCGCGGCCGGTCCTATGCGCACACGCCTGGCTGGCGGGCCAGGGAGGGCCTGCTGTATGTGCGTGCGTGGAGGCCTGGCTATCTAAGAGGCGGGCCCAGGAGCTGCTGGATCAGCAGCGCCTGCATGGGTGGTGGCCCTATCTACCTGCGCATCCCACGCACATACACTTCCGTCTGCGCATGCATGCATGCATGCATGCATGGGCGGCTGCGATGTCGGCCGCCCCCCATTCCAAAGCGATTGCGCTACTGCTCAACACGGAAGGGCGTGGCGGGTGCTGGAGCCGGCCCCAAACGCGGCGCCGTGCACTGTGGCGGGCGTCTACACGTGAATCGTGCCTGTTCGCACGGAAACGCGTGCTGGGAGACGCTGCGGGCATAAGGCCCTCGGGCGTTTGGGGTACATGTACCCCAAGGTTGAGCCCTTTGGCATGGATCGTTCATACCATGGTGAAACCGCCCATCCCATCAGCACTGGGCACGTAAGCACCATTGGGCCAGATCAGTAGTACGGTGGGGGACCACGTGCGAACCCCTGGTGACGATCTGTTTTGCAGCCCTCACAAACCGACTTTTTGCGTGTTTGGCCGCGTAACTGGTTGGCGGGAGGCCCCCTTAGGCCTGCAGGCCGTCCCTGCACCCCGCGGCCGGTCCTATGCGCACACGCCTGGCTGGCGGGCCAGGGAGGCCTGCTGTATGTGCGTGCGTGGAGGCCTGGCTATCTAAGAGGGCCCAGGACTGCTGGATCAGCAGCGCCTGCATGGGTGGTGGCCCTATCTACCTGCGCATCCCACGCACATACACGTCGTCTGCGCATGCATGCATGCATGCATGCATGGGCGGCTGCGAGGCGGCCGCCCCCATTCCAAAGCGAGTGCGCTACTGCTCAACACGGAAGGGCGTGGCGGGTGCTGGAGCCGGCCCCAAACGCGGCGCCGTGCACTGTGGCGGGCGTCTACACGTGAATCGTGCCTGTTCGCACGAAACGCGTGCTGGGAGACGCTGCGGGCATAAGGCCCTCGGGCGTTTGGGGTACATGTACCCCAAGGTTGAGCCCTTTGGCATGGATCGTTCATACCATGGTGAAAACCGCCCATCCCATCAGCACTGGGCACGTAAGCACCATTGGGCCA
>BMAR01000177.1:0-35953 GCA_021605115.1 Astrephomene gubernaculifera
GGGTGCTGGAGCCGGCCCCGGATGCGGCTCCATACACTGCGGCGGGCGTCTACACGTGAATCGTGCCTGCTCGCACGGAAACGCGCGCTGGGAGACGCTGCGGGCATAAGGCCCTCGGCCGTTCAGGGTACATGTACTTCAAGGTTGAGCCCTTTGGCATGGATCGTTCATACCATGGTGAAAACCGCCCATCCCATCAGCACTGGGCACGTAAGCACCATTGGGCCAGATCAGTAGTACGGTGGGGGACCACGTGCGAACCCCTGGTGACGATCTGTTTTGCAGCCCTCACAAACCGACCTTTTGCGTGTTTGGCCGCGTAACTGGGTTGGCGGGAGGCCCCGTTAGGCCTGCAAGCCGTCCCTGCACCCCTCGGCCGCTCCTATGCGCACATGCCTGGCTGGCGGGTCAGGGTGGCCTGCTGTGCGTGCGTGGATGCCTGGCTATCTGAGAGGCGGGCCCCGGAGCTGGATCAGCCCCTGCATGGGTGGTTGGGTGCGCGTGGGTGGCGCTTTACTTGCGCACGCGCAGATGGATAGGTAGGCAGGGGGCGGGTCGTGCTGCCCTACCTACCTGCGCATCCATCCCACGCACGGAGTCTGCGCATGCATGCATGGGCGGCTGCGAGGCAGCGGCCCCCATTCCAAAGCAAGTGCGCTACTGCTCAGCACGGATGGGCGTGGTGGGTGCTGGAGCCGGCCCCGGATGCGGCTCCATACACTGCGGCGGGCGTCTACACGTGAATCGTGCCTGCTCGCACGGAAACGCGCGCTGGGAGACGCTGCGGGCATAAGGCCCTCGGCCGTTCAGGGTACATGTACTTCAAGGTTGAGCCCTTTGGCATGGATCGTTCATACCATGGTGAAAACCGCCCATCCCATCAGCACTGGGCACGTAAGCACCATTGGGCCAGATCAGTAGTACGGTGGGGGACCACGTGCGAACCCCTGGTGACGATCTGTTTTGCAGCCCTCACAAACCGACCTTTTGCGTGTTTGGCCGCGTAACTGGGTTGGCGGGAGGCCCCGTTAGGCCTGCAAGCCGTCCCTGCACCCCTCGGCCGCTCCTATGCGCACATGCCTGGCTGGCGGGTCAGGGTGGCCTGCTGTGCGTGCGTGGATGCCTGGCTATCTGAGAGGCGGGCCCCGGAGCTGGATCAGCCCCTGCATGGGTGGTTGGGTGCGCGTGGGTGGCGCTTTACTTGCGCACGCGCAGATGGATAGGTAGGCAGGGGGCGGGTCGTGCTGCCCTACCTACCTGCGCATCCATCCCACGCACGGAGTCTGCGCATGCATGCATGGGCGGCTGCGAGGCAGCGGCCCCCATTCCAAAGCAAGTGCGCTACTGCTCAGCACGGATGGGCGTGGTGGGTGCTGGAGCCGGCCCCGGATGCGGCTCCATACACTGCGGCGGGCGTCTACACGTGAATCGTGCCTGCTCGCACGGAAACGCGCGCTGGGAGACGCTGCGGGCATAAGGCCCTCGGCCGTTCAGGGTACATGTACTTCAAGGTTGAGCCCTTTGGCATGGATCGTTCATACCATGGTGAAAACCGCCCATCCCATCAGCACTGGGCACGTAAGCACCATTGGGCCAGATCAGTAGTACGGTGGGGGACCACGTGCGAACCCCTGGTGACGATCTGTTTTGCAGCCCTCACAAACCGACCTTTTGCGTGTTTGGCCGCGTAACTGGGTTGGCGGGAGGCCCCGTTAGGCCTGCAAGCCGTCCCTGCACCCCTCGGCCGCTCCTATGCGCACATGCCTGGCTGGCGGGTCAGGGTGGCCTGCTGTGCGTGCGTGGATGCCTGGCTATCTGAGAGGCGGGCCCCGGAGCTGGATCAGCCCCTGCATGGGTGGTTGGGTGCGCGTGGGTGGCGCTTTACTTGCGCACGCGCAGATGGATAGGTAGGCAGGGGGCGGGTCGTGCTGCCCTACCTACCTGCGCATCCATCCCACGCACGGAGTCTGCGCATGCATGCATGGGCGGCTGCGAGGCAGCGGCCCCCATTCCAAAGCAAGTGCGCTACTGCTCAGCACGGATGGGCGTGGTGGGTGCTGGAGCCGGCCCCGGATGCGGCTCCATACACTGCGGCGGGCGTCTACACGTGAATCGTGCCTGCTCGCACGGAAACGCGCGCTGGGAGACGCTGCGGGCATAAGGCCCTCGGCCGTTCAGGGTACATGTACTTCAAGGTTGAGCCCTTTGGCATGGATCGTTCATACCATGGTGAAAACCGCCCATCCCATCAGCACTGGGCACGTAAGCACCATTGGGCCAGATCAGTAGTACGGTGGGGGACCACGTGCGAACCCCTGGTGACGATCTGTTTTGCAGCCCTCACAAACCGACCTTTTGCGTGTTTGGCCGCGTAACTGGGTTGGCGGGAGGCCCCGTTAGGCCTGCAAGCCGTCCCTGCACCCCTCGGCCGCTCCTATGCGCACATGCCTGGCTGGCGGGTCAGGGTGGCCTGCTGTGCGTGCGTGGATGCCTGGCTATCTGAGAGGCGGGCCCCGGAGCTGGATCAGCCCCTGCATGGGTGGTTGGGTGCGCGTGGGTGGCGCTTTACTTGCGCACGCGCAGATGGATAGGTAGGCAGGGGGCGGGTCGTGCTGCCCTACCTACCTGCGCATCCATCCCACGCACGGAGTCTGCGCATGCATGCATGGGCGGCTGCGAGGCAGCGGCCCCCATTCCAAAGCAAGTGCGCTACTGCTCAGCACGGATGGGCGTGGTGGGTGCTGGAGCCGGCCCCGGATGCGGCTCCATACACTGCGGCGGGCGTCTACACGTGAATCGTGCCTGCTCGCACGGAAACGCGCGCTGGGAGACGCTGCGGGCATAAGGCCCTCGGCCGTTCAGGGTACATGTACTTCAAGGTTGAGCCCTTTGGCATGGATCGTTCATACCATGGTGAAAACCGCCCATCCCATCAGCACTGGGCACGTAAGCACCATTGGGCCAGATCAGTAGTACGGTGGGGGACCACGTGCGAACCCCTGGTGACGATCTGTTTTGCAGCCCTCACAAACCGACCTTTTGCGTGTTTGGCCGCGTAACTGGGTTGGCGGGAGGCCCCGTTAGGCCTGCAAGCCGTCCCTGCACCCCTCGGCCGCTCCTATGCGCACATGCCTGGCTGGCGGGTCAGGGTGGCCTGCTGTGCGTGCGTGGATGCCTGGCTATCTGAGAGGCGGGCCCCGGAGCTGGATCAGCCCCTGCATGGGTGGTTGGGTGCGCGTGGGTGGCGCTTTACTTGCGCACGCGCAGATGGATAGGTAGGCAGGGGGCGGGTCGTGCTGCCCTACCTACCTGCGCATCCATCCCACGCACGGAGTCTGCGCATGCATGCATGGGCGGCTGCGAGGCAGCGGCCCCCATTCCAAAGCAAGTGCGCTACTGCTCAGCACGGATGGGCGTGGTGGGTGCTGGAGCCGGCCCCGGATGCGGCTCCATACACTGCGGCGGGCGTCTACACGTGAATCGTGCCTGCTCGCACGGAAACGCGCGCTGGGAGACGCTGCGGGCATAAGGCCCTCGGCCGTTCAGGGTACATGTACTTCAAGGTTGAGCCCTTTGGCATGGATCGTTCATACCATGGTGAAAACCGCCCATCCCATCAGCACTGGGCACGTAAGCACCATTGGGCCAGATCAGTAGTACGGTGGGGGACCACGTGCGAACCCCTGGTGACGATCTGTTTTGCAGCCCTCACAAACCGACCTTTTGCGTGTTTGGCCGCGTAACTGGGTTGGCGGGAGGCCCCGTTAGGCCTGCAAGCCGTCCCTGCACCCCTCGGCCGCTCCTATGCGCACATGCCTGGCTGGCGGGTCAGGGTGGCCTGCTGTGCGTGCGTGGATGCCTGGCTATCTGAGAGGCGGGCCCCGGAGCTGGATCAGCCCCTGCATGGGTGGTTGGGTGCGCGTGGGTGGCGCTTTACTTGCGCACGCGCAGATGGATAGGTAGGCAGGGGGCGGGTCGTGCTGCCCTACCTACCTGCGCATCCATCCCACGCACGGAGTCTGCGCATGCATGCATGGGCGGCTGCGAGGCAGCGGCCCCCATTCCAAAGCAAGTGCGCTACTGCTCAGCACGGATGGGCGTGGTGGGTGCTGGAGCCGGCCCCGGATGCGGCTCCATACACTGCGGCGGGCGTCTACACGTGAATCGTGCCTGCTCGCACGGAAACGCGCGCTGGGAGACGCTGCGGGCATAAGGCCCTCGGCCGTTCAGGGTACATGTACTTCAAGGTTGAGCCCTTTGGCATGGATCGTTCATACCATGGTGAAAACCGCCCATCCCATCAGCACTGGGCACGTAAGCACCATTGGGCCAGATCAGTAGTACGGTGGGGGACCACGTGCGAACCCCTGGTGACGATCTGTTTTGCAGCCCTCACAAACCGACCTTTTGCGTGTTTGGCCGCGTAACTGGGTTGGCGGGAGGCCCCGTTAGGCCTGCAAGCCGTCCCTGCACCCCTCGGCCGCTCCTATGCGCACATGCCTGGCTGGCGGGTCAGGGTGGCCTGCTGTGCGTGCGTGGATGCCTGGCTATCTGAGAGGCGGGCCCCGGAGCTGGATCAGCCCCTGCATGGGTGGTTGGGTGCGCGTGGGTGGCGCTTTACTTGCGCACGCGCAGATGGATAGGTAGGCAGGGGGCGGGTCGTGCTGCCCTACCTACCTGCGCATCCATCCCACGCACGGAGTCTGCGCATGCATGCATGGGCGGCTGCGAGGCAGCGGCCCCCATTCCAAAGCAAGTGCGCTACTGCTCAGCACGGATGGGCGTGGTGGGTGCTGGAGCCGGCCCCGGATGCGGCTCCATACACTGCGGCGGGCGTCTACACGTGAATCGTGCCTGCTCGCACGGAAACGCGCGCTGGGAGACGCTGCGGGCATAAGGCCCTCGGCCGTTCAGGGTACATGTACTTCAAGGTTGAGCCCTTTGGCATGGATCGTTCATACCATGGTGAAAACCGCCCATCCCATCAGCACTGGGCACGTAAGCACCATTGGGCCAGATCAGTAGTACGGTGGGGGACCACGTGCGAACCCCTGGTGACGATCTGTTTTGCAGCCCTCACAAACCGACCTTTTGCGTGTTTGGCCGCGTAACTGGGTTGGCGGGAGGCCCCGTTAGGCCTGCAAGCCGTCCCTGCACCCCTCGGCCGCTCCTATGCGCACATGCCTGGCTGGCGGGTCAGGGTGGCCTGCTGTGCGTGCGTGGATGCCTGGCTATCTGAGAGGCGGGCCCCGGAGCTGGATCAGCCCCTGCATGGGTGGTTGGGTGCGCGTGGGTGGCGCTTTACTTGCGCACGCGCAGATGGATAGGTAGGCAGGGGGCGGGTCGTGCTGCCCTACCTACCTGCGCATCCATCCCACGCACGGAGTCTGCGCATGCATGCATGGGCGGCTGCGAGGCAGCGGCCCCCATTCCAAAGCAAGTGCGCTACTGCTCAGCACGGATGGGCGTGGTGGGTGCTGGAGCCGGCCCCGGATGCGGCTCCATACACTGCGGCGGGCGTCTACACGTGAATCGTGCCTGCTCGCACGGAAACGCGCGCTGGGAGACGCTGCGGGCATAAGGCCCTCGGCCGTTCAGGGTACATGTACTTCAAGGTTGAGCCCTTTGGCATGGATCGTTCATACCATGGTGAAAACCGCCCATCCCATCAGCACTGGGCACGTAAGCACCATTGGGCCAGATCAGTAGTACGGTGGGGGACCACGTGCGAACCCCTGGTGACGATCTGTTTTGCAGCCCTCACAAACCGACCTTTTGCGTGTTTGGCCGCGTAACTGGGTTGGCGGGAGGCCCCGTTAGGCCTGCAAGCCGTCCCTGCACCCCTCGGCCGCTCCTATGCGCACATGCCTGGCTGGCGGGTCAGGGTGGCCTGCTGTGCGTGCGTGGATGCCTGGCTATCTGAGAGGCGGGCCCCGGAGCTGGATCAGCCCCTGCATGGGTGGTTGGGTGCGCGTGGGTGGCGCTTTACTTGCGCACGCGCAGATGGATAGGTAGGCAGGGGGCGGGTCGTGCTGCCCTACCTACCTGCGCATCCATCCCACGCACGGAGTCTGCGCATGCATGCATGGGCGGCTGCGAGGCAGCGGCCCCCATTCCAAAGCAAGTGCGCTACTGCTCAGCACGGATGGGCGTGGTGGGTGCTGGAGCCGGCCCCGGATGCGGCTCCATACACTGCGGCGGGCGTCTACACGTGAATCGTGCCTGCTCGCACGGAAACGCGCGCTGGGAGACGCTGCGGGCATAAGGCCCTCGGCCGTTCAGGGTACATGTACTTCAAGGTTGAGCCCTTTGGCATGGATCGTTCATACCATGGTGAAAACCGCCCATCCCATCAGCACTGGGCACGTAAGCACCATTGGGCCAGATCAGTAGTACGGTGGGGGACCACGTGCGAACCCCTGGTGACGATCTGTTTTGCAGCCCTCACAAACCGACCTTTTGCGTGTTTGGCCGCGTAACTGGGTTGGCGGGAGGCCCCGTTAGGCCTGCAAGCCGTCCCTGCACCCCTCGGCCGCTCCTATGCGCACATGCCTGGCTGGCGGGTCAGGGTGGCCTGCTGTGCGTGCGTGGATGCCTGGCTATCTGAGAGGCGGGCCCCGGAGCTGGATCAGCCCCTGCATGGGTGGTTGGGTGCGCGTGGGTGGCGCTTTACTTGCGCACGCGCAGATGGATAGGTAGGCAGGGGGCGGGTCGTGCTGCCCTACCTACCTGCGCATCCATCCCACGCACGGAGTCTGCGCATGCATGCATGGGCGGCTGCGAGGCAGCGGCCCCCATTCCAAAGCAAGTGCGCTACTGCTCAGCACGGATGGGCGTGGTGGGTGCTGGAGCCGGCCCCGGATGCGGCTCCATACACTGCGGCGGGCGTCTACACGTGAATCGTGCCTGCTCGCACGGAAACGCGCGCTGGGAGACGCTGCGGGCATAAGGCCCTCGGCCGTTCAGGGTACATGTACTTCAAGGTTGAGCCCTTTGGCATGGATCGTTCATACCATGGTGAAAACCGCCCATCCCATCAGCACTGGGCACGTAAGCACCATTGGGCCAGATCAGTAGTACGGTGGGGGACCACGTGCGAACCCCTGGTGACGATCTGTTTTGCAGCCCTCACAAACCGACCTTTTGCGTGTTTGGCCGCGTAACTGGGTTGGCGGGAGGCCCCGTTAGGCCTGCAAGCCGTCCCTGCACCCCTCGGCCGCTCCTATGCGCACATGCCTGGCTGGCGGGTCAGGGTGGCCTGCTGTGCGTGCGTGGATGCCTGGCTATCTGAGAGGCGGGCCCCGGAGCTGGATCAGCCCCTGCATGGGTGGTTGGGTGCGCGTGGGTGGCGCTTTACTTGCGCACGCGCAGATGGATAGGTAGGCAGGGGGCGGGTCGTGCTGCCCTACCTACCTGCGCATCCATCCCACGCACGGAGTCTGCGCATGCATGCATGGGCGGCTGCGAGGCAGCGGCCCCCATTCCAAAGCAAGTGCGCTACTGCTCAGCACGGATGGGCGTGGTGGGTGCTGGAGCCGGCCCCGGATGCGGCTCCATACACTGCGGCGGGCGTCTACACGTGAATCGTGCCTGCTCGCACGGAAACGCGCGCTGGGAGACGCTGCGGGCATAAGGCCCTCGGCCGTTCAGGGTACATGTACTTCAAGGTTGAGCCCTTTGGCATGGATCGTTCATACCATGGTGAAAACCGCCCATCCCATCAGCACTGGGCACGTAAGCACCATTGGGCCAGATCAGTAGTACGGTGGGGGACCACGTGCGAACCCCTGGTGACGATCTGTTTTGCAGCCCTCACAAACCGACCTTTTGCGTGTTTGGCCGCGTAACTGGGTTGGCGGGAGGCCCCGTTAGGCCTGCAAGCCGTCCCTGCACCCCTCGGCCGCTCCTATGCGCACATGCCTGGCTGGCGGGTCAGGGTGGCCTGCTGTGCGTGCGTGGATGCCTGGCTATCTGAGAGGCGGGCCCCGGAGCTGGATCAGCCCCTGCATGGGTGGTTGGGTGCGCGTGGGTGGCGCTTTACTTGCGCACGCGCAGATGGATAGGTAGGCAGGGGGCGGGTCGTGCTGCCCTACCTACCTGCGCATCCATCCCACGCACGGAGTCTGCGCATGCATGCATGGGCGGCTGCGAGGCAGCGGCCCCCATTCCAAAGCAAGTGCGCTACTGCTCAGCACGGATGGGCGTGGTGGGTGCTGGAGCCGGCCCCGGATGCGGCTCCATACACTGCGGCGGGCGTCTACACGTGAATCGTGCCTGCTCGCACGGAAACGCGCGCTGGGAGACGCTGCGGGCATAAGGCCCTCGGCCGTTCAGGGTACATGTACTTCAAGGTTGAGCCCTTTGGCATGGATCGTTCATACCATGGTGAAAACCGCCCATCCCATCAGCACTGGGCACGTAAGCACCATTGGGCCAGATCAGTAGTACGGTGGGGGACCACGTGCGAACCCCTGGTGACGATCTGTTTTGCAGCCCTCACAAACCGACCTTTTGCGTGTTTGGCCGCGTAACTGGGTTGGCGGGAGGCCCCGTTAGGCCTGCAAGCCGTCCCTGCACCCCTCGGCCGCTCCTATGCGCACATGCCTGGCTGGCGGGTCAGGGTGGCCTGCTGTGCGTGCGTGGATGCCTGGCTATCTGAGAGGCGGGCCCCGGAGCTGGATCAGCCCCTGCATGGGTGGTTGGGTGCGCGTGGGTGGCGCTTTACTTGCGCACGCGCAGATGGATAGGTAGGCAGGGGGCGGGTCGTGCTGCCCTACCTACCTGCGCATCCATCCCACGCACGGAGTCTGCGCATGCATGCATGGGCGGCTGCGAGGCAGCGGCCCCCATTCCAAAGCAAGTGCGCTACTGCTCAGCACGGATGGGCGTGGTGGGTGCTGGAGCCGGCCCCGGATGCGGCTCCATACACTGCGGCGGGCGTCTACACGTGAATCGTGCCTGCTCGCACGGAAACGCGCGCTGGGAGACGCTGCGGGCATAAGGCCCTCGGCCGTTCAGGGTACATGTACTTCAAGGTTGAGCCCTTTGGCATGGATCGTTCATACCATGGTGAAAACCGCCCATCCCATCAGCACTGGGCACGTAAGCACCATTGGGCCAGATCAGTAGTACGGTGGGGGACCACGTGCGAACCCCTGGTGACGATCTGTTTTGCAGCCCTCACAAACCGACCTTTTGCGTGTTTGGCCGCGTAACTGGGTTGGCGGGAGGCCCCGTTAGGCCTGCAAGCCGTCCCTGCACCCCTCGGCCGCTCCTATGCGCACATGCCTGGCTGGCGGGTCAGGGTGGCCTGCTGTGCGTGCGTGGATGCCTGGCTATCTGAGAGGCGGGCCCCGGAGCTGGATCAGCCCCTGCATGGGTGGTTGGGTGCGCGTGGGTGGCGCTTTACTTGCGCACGCGCAGATGGATAGGTAGGCAGGGGGCGGGTCGTGCTGCCCTACCTACCTGCGCATCCATCCCACGCACGGAGTCTGCGCATGCATGCATGGGCGGCTGCGAGGCAGCGGCCCCCATTCCAAAGCAAGTGCGCTACTGCTCAGCACGGATGGGCGTGGTGGGTGCTGGAGCCGGCCCCGGATGCGGCTCCATACACTGCGGCGGGCGTCTACACGTGAATCGTGCCTGCTCGCACGGAAACGCGCGCTGGGAGACGCTGCGGGCATAAGGCCCTCGGCCGTTCAGGGTACATGTACTTCAAGGTTGAGCCCTTTGGCATGGATCGTTCATACCATGGTGAAAACCGCCCATCCCATCAGCACTGGGCACGTAAGCACCATTGGGCCAGATCAGTAGTACGGTGGGGGACCACGTGCGAACCCCTGGTGACGATCTGTTTTGCAGCCCTCACAAACCGACCTTTTGCGTGTTTGGCCGCGTAACTGGGTTGGCGGGAGGCCCCGTTAGGCCTGCAAGCCGTCCCTGCACCCCTCGGCCGCTCCTATGCGCACATGCCTGGCTGGCGGGTCAGGGTGGCCTGCTGTGCGTGCGTGGATGCCTGGCTATCTGAGAGGCGGGCCCCGGAGCTGGATCAGCCCCTGCATGGGTGGTTGGGTGCGCGTGGGTGGCGCTTTACTTGCGCACGCGCAGATGGATAGGTAGGCAGGGGGCGGGTCGTGCTGCCCTACCTACCTGCGCATCCATCCCACGCACGGAGTCTGCGCATGCATGCATGGGCGGCTGCGAGGCAGCGGCCCCCATTCCAAAGCAAGTGCGCTACTGCTCAGCACGGATGGGCGTGGTGGGTGCTGGAGCCGGCCCCGGATGCGGCTCCATACACTGCGGCGGGCGTCTACACGTGAATCGTGCCTGCTCGCACGGAAACGCGCGCTGGGAGACGCTGCGGGCATAAGGCCCTCGGCCGTTCAGGGTACATGTACTTCAAGGTTGAGCCCTTTGGCATGGATCGTTCATACCATGGTGAAAACCGCCCATCCCATCAGCACTGGGCACGTAAGCACCATTGGGCCAGATCAGTAGTACGGTGGGGGACCACGTGCGAACCCCTGGTGACGATCTGTTTTGCAGCCCTCACAAACCGACCTTTTGCGTGTTTGGCCGCGTAACTGGGTTGGCGGGAGGCCCCGTTAGGCCTGCAAGCCGTCCCTGCACCCCTCGGCCGCTCCTATGCGCACATGCCTGGCTGGCGGGTCAGGGTGGCCTGCTGTGCGTGCGTGGATGCCTGGCTATCTGAGAGGCGGGCCCCGGAGCTGGATCAGCCCCTGCATGGGTGGTTGGGTGCGCGTGGGTGGCGCTTTACTTGCGCACGCGCAGATGGATAGGTAGGCAGGGGGCGGGTCGTGCTGCCCTACCTACCTGCGCATCCATCCCACGCACGGAGTCTGCGCATGCATGCATGGGCGGCTGCGAGGCAGCGGCCCCCATTCCAAAGCAAGTGCGCTACTGCTCAGCACGGATGGGCGTGGTGGGTGCTGGAGCCGGCCCCGGATGCGGCTCCATACACTGCGGCGGGCGTCTACACGTGAATCGTGCCTGCTCGCACGGAAACGCGCGCTGGGAGACGCTGCGGGCATAAGGCCCTCGGCCGTTCAGGGTACATGTACTTCAAGGTTGAGCCCTTTGGCATGGATCGTTCATACCATGGTGAAAACCGCCCATCCCATCAGCACTGGGCACGTAAGCACCATTGGGCCAGATCAGTAGTACGGTGGGGGACCACGTGCGAACCCCTGGTGACGATCTGTTTTGCAGCCCTCACAAACCGACCTTTTGCGTGTTTGGCCGCGTAACTGGGTTGGCGGGAGGCCCCGTTAGGCCTGCAAGCCGTCCCTGCACCCCTCGGCCGCTCCTATGCGCACATGCCTGGCTGGCGGGTCAGGGTGGCCTGCTGTGCGTGCGTGGATGCCTGGCTATCTGAGAGGCGGGCCCCGGAGCTGGATCAGCCCCTGCATGGGTGGTTGGGTGCGCGTGGGTGGCGCTTTACTTGCGCACGCGCAGATGGATAGGTAGGCAGGGGGCGGGTCGTGCTGCCCTACCTACCTGCGCATCCATCCCACGCACGGAGTCTGCGCATGCATGCATGGGCGGCTGCGAGGCAGCGGCCCCCATTCCAAAGCAAGTGCGCTACTGCTCAGCACGGATGGGCGTGGTGGGTGCTGGAGCCGGCCCCGGATGCGGCTCCATACACTGCGGCGGGCGTCTACACGTGAATCGTGCCTGCTCGCACGGAAACGCGCGCTGGGAGACGCTGCGGGCATAAGGCCCTCGGCCGTTCAGGGTACATGTACTTCAAGGTTGAGCCCTTTGGCATGGATCGTTCATACCATGGTGAAAACCGCCCATCCCATCAGCACTGGGCACGTAAGCACCATTGGGCCAGATCAGTAGTACGGTGGGGGACCACGTGCGAACCCCTGGTGACGATCTGTTTTGCAGCCCTCACAAACCGACCTTTTGCGTGTTTGGCCGCGTAACTGGGTTGGCGGGAGGCCCCGTTAGGCCTGCAAGCCGTCCCTGCACCCCTCGGCCGCTCCTATGCGCACATGCCTGGCTGGCGGGTCAGGGTGGCCTGCTGTGCGTGCGTGGATGCCTGGCTATCTGAGAGGCGGGCCCCGGAGCTGGATCAGCCCCTGCATGGGTGGTTGGGTGCGCGTGGGTGGCGCTTTACTTGCGCACGCGCAGATGGATAGGTAGGCAGGGGGCGGGTCGTGCTGCCCTACCTACCTGCGCATCCATCCCACGCACGGAGTCTGCGCATGCATGCATGGGCGGCTGCGAGGCAGCGGCCCCCATTCCAAAGCAAGTGCGCTACTGCTCAGCACGGATGGGCGTGGTGGGTGCTGGAGCCGGCCCCGGATGCGGCTCCATACACTGCGGCGGGCGTCTACACGTGAATCGTGCCTGCTCGCACGGAAACGCGCGCTGGGAGACGCTGCGGGCATAAGGCCCTCGGCCGTTCAGGGTACATGTACTTCAAGGTTGAGCCCTTTGGCATGGATCGTTCATACCATGGTGAAAACCGCCCATCCCATCAGCACTGGGCACGTAAGCACCATTGGGCCAGATCAGTAGTACGGTGGGGGACCACGTGCGAACCCCTGGTGACGATCTGTTTTGCAGCCCTCACAAACCGACCTTTTGCGTGTTTGGCCGCGTAACTGGGTTGGCGGGAGGCCCCGTTAGGCCTGCAAGCCGTCCCTGCACCCCTCGGCCGCTCCTATGCGCACATGCCTGGCTGGCGGGTCAGGGTGGCCTGCTGTGCGTGCGTGGATGCCTGGCTATCTGAGAGGCGGGCCCCGGAGCTGGATCAGCCCCTGCATGGGTGGTTGGGTGCGCGTGGGTGGCGCTTTACTTGCGCACGCGCAGATGGATAGGTAGGCAGGGGGCGGGTCGTGCTGCCCTACCTACCTGCGCATCCATCCCACGCACGGAGTCTGCGCATGCATGCATGGGCGGCTGCGAGGCAGCGGCCCCCATTCCAAAGCAAGTGCGCTACTGCTCAGCACGGATGGGCGTGGTGGGTGCTGGAGCCGGCCCCGGATGCGGCTCCATACACTGCGGCGGGCGTCTACACGTGAATCGTGCCTGCTCGCACGGAAACGCGCGCTGGGAGACGCTGCGGGCATAAGGCCCTCGGCCGTTCAGGGTACATGTACTTCAAGGTTGAGCCCTTTGGCATGGATCGTTCATACCATGGTGAAAACCGCCCATCCCATCAGCACTGGGCACGTAAGCACCATTGGGCCAGATCAGTAGTACGGTGGGGGACCACGTGCGAACCCCTGGTGACGATCTGTTTTGCAGCCCTCACAAACCGACCTTTTGCGTGTTTGGCCGCGTAACTGGGTTGGCGGGAGGCCCCGTTAGGCCTGCAAGCCGTCCCTGCACCCCTCGGCCGCTCCTATGCGCACATGCCTGGCTGGCGGGTCAGGGTGGCCTGCTGTGCGTGCGTGGATGCCTGGCTATCTGAGAGGCGGGCCCCGGAGCTGGATCAGCCCCTGCATGGGTGGTTGGGTGCGCGTGGGTGGCGCTTTACTTGCGCACGCGCAGATGGATAGGTAGGCAGGGGGCGGGTCGTGCTGCCCTACCTACCTGCGCATCCATCCCACGCACGGAGTCTGCGCATGCATGCATGGGCGGCTGCGAGGCAGCGGCCCCCATTCCAAAGCAAGTGCGCTACTGCTCAGCACGGATGGGCGTGGTGGGTGCTGGAGCCGGCCCCGGATGCGGCTCCATACACTGCGGCGGGCGTCTACACGTGAATCGTGCCTGCTCGCACGGAAACGCGCGCTGGGAGACGCTGCGGGCATAAGGCCCTCGGCCGTTCAGGGTACATGTACTTCAAGGTTGAGCCCTTTGGCATGGATCGTTCATACCATGGTGAAAACCGCCCATCCCATCAGCACTGGGCACGTAAGCACCATTGGGCCAGATCAGTAGTACGGTGGGGGACCACGTGCGAACCCCTGGTGACGATCTGTTTTGCAGCCCTCACAAACCGACCTTTTGCGTGTTTGGCCGCGTAACTGGGTTGGCGGGAGGCCCCGTTAGGCCTGCAAGCCGTCCCTGCACCCCTCGGCCGCTCCTATGCGCACATGCCTGGCTGGCGGGTCAGGGTGGCCTGCTGTGCGTGCGTGGATGCCTGGCTATCTGAGAGGCGGGCCCCGGAGCTGGATCAGCCCCTGCATGGGTGGTTGGGTGCGCGTGGGTGGCGCTTTACTTGCGCACGCGCAGATGGATAGGTAGGCAGGGGGCGGGTCGTGCTGCCCTACCTACCTGCGCATCCATCCCACGCACGGAGTCTGCGCATGCATGCATGGGCGGCTGCGAGGCAGCGGCCCCCATTCCAAAGCAAGTGCGCTACTGCTCAGCACGGATGGGCGTGGTGGGTGCTGGAGCCGGCCCCGGATGCGGCTCCATACACTGCGGCGGGCGTCTACACGTGAATCGTGCCTGCTCGCACGGAAACGCGCGCTGGGAGACGCTGCGGGCATAAGGCCCTCGGCCGTTCAGGGTACATGTACTTCAAGGTTGAGCCCTTTGGCATGGATCGTTCATACCATGGTGAAAACCGCCCATCCCATCAGCACTGGGCACGTAAGCACCATTGGGCCAGATCAGTAGTACGGTGGGGGACCACGTGCGAACCCCTGGTGACGATCTGTTTTGCAGCCCTCACAAACCGACCTTTTGCGTGTTTGGCCGCGTAACTGGGTTGGCGGGAGGCCCCGTTAGGCCTGCAAGCCGTCCCTGCACCCCTCGGCCGCTCCTATGCGCACATGCCTGGCTGGCGGGTCAGGGTGGCCTGCTGTGCGTGCGTGGATGCCTGGCTATCTGAGAGGCGGGCCCCGGAGCTGGATCAGCCCCTGCATGGGTGGTTGGGTGCGCGTGGGTGGCGCTTTACTTGCGCACGCGCAGATGGATAGGTAGGCAGGGGGCGGGTCGTGCTGCCCTACCTACCTGCGCATCCATCCCACGCACGGAGTCTGCGCATGCATGCATGGGCGGCTGCGAGGCAGCGGCCCCCATTCCAAAGCAAGTGCGCTACTGCTCAGCACGGATGGGCGTGGTGGGTGCTGGAGCCGGCCCCGGATGCGGCTCCATACACTGCGGCGGGCGTCTACACGTGAATCGTGCCTGCTCGCACGGAAACGCGCGCTGGGAGACGCTGCGGGCATAAGGCCCTCGGCCGTTCAGGGTACATGTACTTCAAGGTTGAGCCCTTTGGCATGGATCGTTCATACCATGGTGAAAACCGCCCATCCCATCAGCACTGGGCACGTAAGCACCATTGGGCCAGATCAGTAGTACGGTGGGGGACCACGTGCGAACCCCTGGTGACGATCTGTTTTGCAGCCCTCACAAACCGACCTTTTGCGTGTTTGGCCGCGTAACTGGGTTGGCGGGAGGCCCCGTTAGGCCTGCAAGCCGTCCCTGCACCCCTCGGCCGCTCCTATGCGCACATGCCTGGCTGGCGGGTCAGGGTGGCCTGCTGTGCGTGCGTGGATGCCTGGCTATCTGAGAGGCGGGCCCCGGAGCTGGATCAGCCCCTGCATGGGTGGTTGGGTGCGCGTGGGTGGCGCTTTACTTGCGCACGCGCAGATGGATAGGTAGGCAGGGGGCGGGTCGTGCTGCCCTACCTACCTGCGCATCCATCCCACGCACGGAGTCTGCGCATGCATGCATGGGCGGCTGCGAGGCAGCGGCCCCCATTCCAAAGCAAGTGCGCTACTGCTCAGCACGGATGGGCGTGGTGGGTGCTGGAGCCGGCCCCGGATGCGGCTCCATACACTGCGGCGGGCGTCTACACGTGAATCGTGCCTGCTCGCACGGAAACGCGCGCTGGGAGACGCTGCGGGCATAAGGCCCTCGGCCGTTCAGGGTACATGTACTTCAAGGTTGAGCCCTTTGGCATGGATCGTTCATACCATGGTGAAAACCGCCCATCCCATCAGCACTGGGCACGTAAGCACCATTGGGCCAGATCAGTAGTACGGTGGGGGACCACGTGCGAACCCCTGGTGACGATCTGTTTTGCAGCCCTCACAAACCGACCTTTTGCGTGTTTGGCCGCGTAACTGGGTTGGCGGGAGGCCCCGTTAGGCCTGCAAGCCGTCCCTGCACCCCTCGGCCGCTCCTATGCGCACATGCCTGGCTGGCGGGTCAGGGTGGCCTGCTGTGCGTGCGTGGATGCCTGGCTATCTGAGAGGCGGGCCCCGGAGCTGGATCAGCCCCTGCATGGGTGGTTGGGTGCGCGTGGGTGGCGCTTTACTTGCGCACGCGCAGATGGATAGGTAGGCAGGGGGCGGGTCGTGCTGCCCTACCTACCTGCGCATCCATCCCACGCACGGAGTCTGCGCATGCATGCATGGGCGGCTGCGAGGCAGCGGCCCCCATTCCAAAGCAAGTGCGCTACTGCTCAGCACGGATGGGCGTGGTGGGTGCTGGAGCCGGCCCCGGATGCGGCTCCATACACTGCGGCGGGCGTCTACACGTGAATCGTGCCTGCTCGCACGGAAACGCGCGCTGGGAGACGCTGCGGGCATAAGGCCCTCGGCCGTTCAGGGTACATGTACTTCAAGGTTGAGCCCTTTGGCATGGATCGTTCATACCATGGTGAAAACCGCCCATCCCATCAGCACTGGGCACGTAAGCACCATTGGGCCAGATCAGTAGTACGGTGGGGGACCACGTGCGAACCCCTGGTGACGATCTGTTTTGCAGCCCTCACAAACCGACCTTTTGCGTGTTTGGCCGCGTAACTGGGTTGGCGGGAGGCCCCGTTAGGCCTGCAAGCCGTCCCTGCACCCCTCGGCCGCTCCTATGCGCACATGCCTGGCTGGCGGGTCAGGGTGGCCTGCTGTGCGTGCGTGGATGCCTGGCTATCTGAGAGGCGGGCCCCGGAGCTGGATCAGCCCCTGCATGGGTGGTTGGGTGCGCGTGGGTGGCGCTTTACTTGCGCACGCGCAGATGGATAGGTAGGCAGGGGGCGGGTCGTGCTGCCCTACCTACCTGCGCATCCATCCCACGCACGGAGTCTGCGCATGCATGCATGGGCGGCTGCGAGGCAGCGGCCCCCATTCCAAAGCAAGTGCGCTACTGCTCAGCACGGATGGGCGTGGTGGGTGCTGGAGCCGGCCCCGGATGCGGCTCCATACACTGCGGCGGGCGTCTACACGTGAATCGTGCCTGCTCGCACGGAAACGCGCGCTGGGAGACGCTGCGGGCATAAGGCCCTCGGCCGTTCAGGGTACATGTACTTCAAGGTTGAGCCCTTTGGCATGGATCGTTCATACCATGGTGAAAACCGCCCATCCCATCAGCACTGGGCACGTAAGCACCATTGGGCCAGATCAGTAGTACGGTGGGGGACCACGTGCGAACCCCTGGTGACGATCTGTTTTGCAGCCCTCACAAACCGACCTTTTGCGTGTTTGGCCGCGTAACTGGGTTGGCGGGAGGCCCCGTTAGGCCTGCAAGCCGTCCCTGCACCCCTCGGCCGCTCCTATGCGCACATGCCTGGCTGGCGGGTCAGGGTGGCCTGCTGTGCGTGCGTGGATGCCTGGCTATCTGAGAGGCGGGCCCCGGAGCTGGATCAGCCCCTGCATGGGTGGTTGGGTGCGCGTGGGTGGCGCTTTACTTGCGCACGCGCAGATGGATAGGTAGGCAGGGGGCGGGTCGTGCTGCCCTACCTACCTGCGCATCCATCCCACGCACGGAGTCTGCGCATGCATGCATGGGCGGCTGCGAGGCAGCGGCCCCCATTCCAAAGCAAGTGCGCTACTGCTCAGCACGGATGGGCGTGGTGGGTGCTGGAGCCGGCCCCGGATGCGGCTCCATACACTGCGGCGGGCGTCTACACGTGAATCGTGCCTGCTCGCACGGAAACGCGCGCTGGGAGACGCTGCGGGCATAAGGCCCTCGGCCGTTCAGGGTACATGTACTTCAAGGTTGAGCCCTTTGGCATGGATCGTTCATACCATGGTGAAAACCGCCCATCCCATCAGCACTGGGCACGTAAGCACCATTGGGCCAGATCAGTAGTACGGTGGGGGACCACGTGCGAACCCCTGGTGACGATCTGTTTTGCAGCCCTCACAAACCGACCTTTTGCGTGTTTGGCCGCGTAACTGGGTTGGCGGGAGGCCCCGTTAGGCCTGCAAGCCGTCCCTGCACCCCTCGGCCGCTCCTATGCGCACATGCCTGGCTGGCGGGTCAGGGTGGCCTGCTGTGCGTGCGTGGATGCCTGGCTATCTGAGAGGCGGGCCCCGGAGCTGGATCAGCCCCTGCATGGGTGGTTGGGTGCGCGTGGGTGGCGCTTTACTTGCGCACGCGCAGATGGATAGGTAGGCAGGGGGCGGGTCGTGCTGCCCTACCTACCTGCGCATCCATCCCACGCACGGAGTCTGCGCATGCATGCATGGGCGGCTGCGAGGCAGCGGCCCCCATTCCAAAGCAAGTGCGCTACTGCTCAGCACGGATGGGCGTGGTGGGTGCTGGAGCCGGCCCCGGATGCGGCTCCATACACTGCGGCGGGCGTCTACACGTGAATCGTGCCTGCTCGCACGGAAACGCGCGCTGGGAGACGCTGCGGGCATAAGGCCCTCGGCCGTTCAGGGTACATGTACTTCAAGGTTGAGCCCTTTGGCATGGATCGTTCATACCATGGTGAAAACCGCCCATCCCATCAGCACTGGGCACGTAAGCACCATTGGGCCAGATCAGTAGTACGGTGGGGGACCACGTGCGAACCCCTGGTGACGATCTGTTTTGCAGCCCTCACAAACCGACCTTTTGCGTGTTTGGCCGCGTAACTGGGTTGGCGGGAGGCCCCGTTAGGCCTGCAAGCCGTCCCTGCACCCCTCGGCCGCTCCTATGCGCACATGCCTGGCTGGCGGGTCAGGGTGGCCTGCTGTGCGTGCGTGGATGCCTGGCTATCTGAGAGGCGGGCCCCGGAGCTGGATCAGCCCCTGCATGGGTGGTTGGGTGCGCGTGGGTGGCGCTTTACTTGCGCACGCGCAGATGGATAGGTAGGCAGGGGGCGGGTCGTGCTGCCCTACCTACCTGCGCATCCATCCCACGCACGGAGTCTGCGCATGCATGCATGGGCGGCTGCGAGGCAGCGGCCCCCATTCCAAAGCAAGTGCGCTACTGCTCAGCACGGATGGGCGTGGTGGGTGCTGGAGCCGGCCCCGGATGCGGCTCCATACACTGCGGCGGGCGTCTACACGTGAATCGTGCCTGCTCGCACGGAAACGCGCGCTGGGAGACGCTGCGGGCATAAGGCCCTCGGCCGTTCAGGGTACATGTACTTCAAGGTTGAGCCCTTTGGCATGGATCGTTCATACCATGGTGAAAACCGCCCATCCCATCAGCACTGGGCACGTAAGCACCATTGGGCCAGATCAGTAGTACGGTGGGGGACCACGTGCGAACCCCTGGTGACGATCTGTTTTGCAGCCCTCACAAACCGACCTTTTGCGTGTTTGGCCGCGTAACTGGGTTGGCGGGAGGCCCCGTTAGGCCTGCAAGCCGTCCCTGCACCCCTCGGCCGCTCCTATGCGCACATGCCTGGCTGGCGGGTCAGGGTGGCCTGCTGTGCGTGCGTGGATGCCTGGCTATCTGAGAGGCGGGCCCCGGAGCTGGATCAGCCCCTGCATGGGTGGTTGGGTGCGCGTGGGTGGCGCTTTACTTGCGCACGCGCAGATGGATAGGTAGGCAGGGGGCGGGTCGTGCTGCCCTACCTACCTGCGCATCCATCCCACGCACGGAGTCTGCGCATGCATGCATGGGCGGCTGCGAGGCAGCGGCCCCCATTCCAAAGCAAGTGCGCTACTGCTCAGCACGGATGGGCGTGGTGGGTGCTGGAGCCGGCCCCGGATGCGGCTCCATACACTGCGGCGGGCGTCTACACGTGAATCGTGCCTGCTCGCACGGAAACGCGCGCTGGGAGACGCTGCGGGCATAAGGCCCTCGGCCGTTCAGGGTACATGTACTTCAAGGTTGAGCCCTTTGGCATGGATCGTTCATACCATGGTGAAAACCGCCCATCCCATCAGCACTGGGCACGTAAGCACCATTGGGCCAGATCAGTAGTACGGTGGGGGACCACGTGCGAACCCCTGGTGACGATCTGTTTTGCAGCCCTCACAAACCGACCTTTTGCGTGTTTGGCCGCGTAACTGGGTTGGCGGGAGGCCCCGTTAGGCCTGCAAGCCGTCCCTGCACCCCTCGGCCGCTCCTATGCGCACATGCCTGGCTGGCGGGTCAGGGTGGCCTGCTGTGCGTGCGTGGATGCCTGGCTATCTGAGAGGCGGGCCCCGGAGCTGGATCAGCCCCTGCATGGGTGGTTGGGTGCGCGTGGGTGGCGCTTTACTTGCGCACGCGCAGATGGATAGGTAGGCAGGGGGCGGGTCGTGCTGCCCTACCTACCTGCGCATCCATCCCACGCACGGAGTCTGCGCATGCATGCATGGGCGGCTGCGAGGCAGCGGCCCCCATTCCAAAGCAAGTGCGCTACTGCTCAGCACGGATGGGCGTGGTGGGTGCTGGAGCCGGCCCCGGATGCGGCTCCATACACTGCGGCGGGCGTCTACACGTGAATCGTGCCTGCTCGCACGGAAACGCGCGCTGGGAGACGCTGCGGGCATAAGGCCCTCGGCCGTTCAGGGTACATGTACTTCAAGGTTGAGCCCTTTGGCATGGATCGTTCATACCATGGTGAAAACCGCCCATCCCATCAGCACTGGGCACGTAAGCACCATTGGGCCAGATCAGTAGTACGGTGGGGGACCACGTGCGAACCCCTGGTGACGATCTGTTTTGCAGCCCTCACAAACCGACCTTTTGCGTGTTTGGCCGCGTAACTGGGTTGGCGGGAGGCCCCGTTAGGCCTGCAAGCCGTCCCTGCACCCCTCGGCCGCTCCTATGCGCACATGCCTGGCTGGCGGGTCAGGGTGGCCTGCTGTGCGTGCGTGGATGCCTGGCTATCTGAGAGGCGGGCCCCGGAGCTGGATCAGCCCCTGCATGGGTGGTTGGGTGCGCGTGGGTGGCGCTTTACTTGCGCACGCGCAGATGGATAGGTAGGCAGGGGGCGGGTCGTGCTGCCCTACCTACCTGCGCATCCATCCCACGCACGGAGTCTGCGCATGCATGCATGGGCGGCTGCGAGGCAGCGGCCCCCATTCCAAAGCAAGTGCGCTACTGCTCAGCACGGATGGGCGTGGTGGGTGCTGGAGCCGGCCCCGGATGCGGCTCCATACACTGCGGCGGGCGTCTACACGTGAATCGTGCCTGCTCGCACGGAAACGCGCGCTGGGAGACGCTGCGGGCATAAGGCCCTCGGCCGTTCAGGGTACATGTACTTCAAGGTTGAGCCCTTTGGCATGGATCGTTCATACCATGGTGAAAACCGCCCATCCCATCAGCACTGGGCACGTAAGCACCATTGGGCCAGATCAGTAGTACGGTGGGGGACCACGTGCGAACCCCTGGTGACGATCTGTTTTGCAGCCCTCACAAACCGACCTTTTGCGTGTTTGGCCGCGTAACTGGGTTGGCGGGAGGCCCCGTTAGGCCTGCAAGCCGTCCCTGCACCCCTCGGCCGCTCCTATGCGCACATGCCTGGCTGGCGGGTCAGGGTGGCCTGCTGTGCGTGCGTGGATGCCTGGCTATCTGAGAGGCGGGCCCCGGAGCTGGATCAGCCCCTGCATGGGTGGTTGGGTGCGCGTGGGTGGCGCTTTACTTGCGCACGCGCAGATGGATAGGTAGGCAGGGGGCGGGTCGTGCTGCCCTACCTACCTGCGCATCCATCCCACGCACGGAGTCTGCGCATGCATGCATGGGCGGCTGCGAGGCAGCGGCCCCCATTCCAAAGCAAGTGCGCTACTGCTCAGCACGGATGGGCGTGGTGGGTGCTGGAGCCGGCCCCGGATGCGGCTCCATACACTGCGGCGGGCGTCTACACGTGAATCGTGCCTGCTCGCACGGAAACGCGCGCTGGGAGACGCTGCGGGCATAAGGCCCTCGGCCGTTCAGGGTACATGTACTTCAAGGTTGAGCCCTTTGGCATGGATCGTTCATACCATGGTGAAAACCGCCCATCCCATCAGCACTGGGCACGTAAGCACCATTGGGCCAGATCAGTAGTACGGTGGGGGACCACGTGCGAACCCCTGGTGACGATCTGTTTTGCAGCCCTCACAAACCGACCTTTTGCGTGTTTGGCCGCGTAACTGGGTTGGCGGGAGGCCCCGTTAGGCCTGCAAGCCGTCCCTGCACCCCTCGGCCGCTCCTATGCGCACATGCCTGGCTGGCGGGTCAGGGTGGCCTGCTGTGCGTGCGTGGATGCCTGGCTATCTGAGAGGCGGGCCCCGGAGCTGGATCAGCCCCTGCATGGGTGGTTGGGTGCGCGTGGGTGGCGCTTTACTTGCGCACGCGCAGATGGATAGGTAGGCAGGGGGCGGGTCGTGCTGCCCTACCTACCTGCGCATCCATCCCACGCACGGAGTCTGCGCATGCATGCATGGGCGGCTGCGAGGCAGCGGCCCCCATTCCAAAGCAAGTGCGCTACTGCTCAGCACGGATGGGCGTGGTGGGTGCTGGAGCCGGCCCCGGATGCGGCTCCATACACTGCGGCGGGCGTCTACACGTGAATCGTGCCTGCTCGCACGGAAACGCGCGCTGGGAGACGCTGCGGGCATAAGGCCCTCGGCCGTTCAGGGTACATGTACTTCAAGGTTGAGCCCTTTGGCATGGATCGTTCATACCATGGTGAAAACCGCCCATCCCATCAGCACTGGGCACGTAAGCACCATTGGGCCAGATCAGTAGTACGGTGGGGGACCACGTGCGAACCCCTGGTGACGATCTGTTTTGCAGCCCTCACAAACCGACCTTTTGCGTGTTTGGCCGCGTAACTGGGTTGGCGGGAGGCCCCGTTAGGCCTGCAAGCCGTCCCTGCACCCCTCGGCCTATGCACATGCCTGGCTGGCGGGTCAGGGTGGCCTGCTGTGCGTGCGTGGATGCCTGGCTATCTGAGAGGCGGGCCCCGGAGCTGGATCAGCCCCTGCATGGGTGGTTGGGTGCGCGTGGGTGGCGCTTTACTTGCGCACGCGCAGATGGATAGGTAGGCAGGGGGCGGGTCGTGCTGCCCTACCTACCTGCGCATCCATCCCACGCACGGAGTCTGCGCATGCATGCATGGGCGGCTGCGAGGCAGCGGCCCCCATTCCAAAGCAAGTGCGCTACTGCTCAGCACGGATGGGCGTGGTGGGTGCTGGAGCCGGCCCCGGATGCGGCTCCATACACTGCGGCGGGCGTCTACACGTGAATCGTGCCTGCTCGCACGGAAACGCGCGCTGGGAGACGCTGCGGGCATAAGGCCCTCGGCCGTTCAGGGTACATGTACTTCAAGGTTGAGCCCTTTGGCATGGATCGTTCATACCATGGTGAAAACCGCCCATCCCATCAGCACTGGGCACGTAAGCACCATTGGGCCAGATCAGTAGTACGGTGGGGGACCACGTGCGAACCCCTGGTGACGATCTGTTTTGCAGCCCTCACAAACCGACCTTTTGCGTGTTTGGCCGCGTAACTGGGTTGGCGGGAGGCCCCGTTAGGCCTGCAAGCCGTCCCTGCACCCCTCGGCCGCTCCTATGCGCACATGCCTGGCTGGCGGGTCAGGGTGGCCTGCTGTGCGTGCGTGGATGCCTGGCTATCTGAGAGGCGGGCCCCGGAGCTGGATCAGCCCCTGCATGGGTGGTTGGGTGCGCGTGGGTGGCGCTTTACTTGCGCACGCGCAGATGGATAGGTAGGCAGGGGGCGGGTCGTGCTGCCCTACCTACCTGCGCATCCATCCCACGCACGGAGTCTGCGCATGCATGCATGGGCGGCTGCGAGGCAGCGGCCCCCATTCCAAAGCAAGTGCGCTACTGCTCAGCACGGATGGGCGTGGTGGGTGCTGGAGCCGGCCCCGGATGCGGCTCCATACACTGCGGCGGGCGTCTACACGTGAATCGTGCCTGCTCGCACGGAAACGCGCGCTGGGAGACGCTGCGGGCATAAGGCCCTCGGCCGTTCAGGGTACATGTACTTCAAGGTTGAGCCCTTTGGCATGGATCGTTCATACCATGGTGAAAACCGCCCATCCCATCAGCACTGGGCACGTAAGCACCATTGGGCCAGATCAGTAGTACGGTGGGGGACCACGTGCGAACCCCTGGTGACGATCTGTTTTGCAGCCCTCACAAACCGACCTTTTGCGTGTTTGGCCGCGTAACTGGGTTGGCGGGAGGCCCCGTTAGGCCTGCAAGCCGTCCCTGCACCCCTCGGCCGCTCCTATGCGCACATGCCTGGCTGGCGGGTCAGGGTGGCCTGCTGTGCGTGCGTGGATGCCTGGCTATCTGAGAGGCGGGCCCCGGAGCTGGATCAGCCCCTGCATGGGTGGTTGGGTGCGCGTGGGTGGCGCTTTACTTGCGCACGCGCAGATGGATAGGTAGGCAGGGGGCGGGTCGTGCTGCCCTACCTACCTGCGCATCCATCCCACGCACGGAGTCTGCGCATGCATGCATGGGCGGCTGCGAGGCAGCGGCCCCCATTCCAAAGCAAGTGCGCTACTGCTCAGCACGGATGGGCGTGGTGGGTGCTGGAGCCGGCCCCGGATGCGGCTCCATACACTGCGGCGGGCGTCTACACGTGAATCGTGCCTGCTCGCACGGAAACGCGCGCTGGGAGACGCTGCGGGCATAAGGCCCTCGGCCGTTCAGGGTACATGTACTTCAAGGTTGAGCCCTTTGGCATGGATCGTTCATACCATGGTGAAAACCGCCCATCCCATCAGCACTGGGCACGTAAGCACCATTGGGCCAGATCAGTAGTACGGTGGGGGACCACGTGCGAACCCCTGGTGACGATCTGTTTTGCAGCCCTCACAAACCGACCTTTTGCGTGTTTGGCCGCGTAACTGGGTTGGCGGGAGGCCCCGTTAGGCCTGCAAGCCGTCCCTGCACCCCTCGGCCGCTCCTATGCGCACATGCCTGGCTGGCGGGTCAGGGTGGCCTGCTGTGCGTGCGTGGATGCCTGGCTATCTGAGAGGCGGGCCCCGGAGCTGGATCAGCCCCTGCATGGGTGGTTGGGTGCGCGTGGGTGGCGCTTTACTTGCGCACGCGCAGATGGATAGGTAGGCAGGGGGCGGGTCGTGCTGCCCTACCTACCTGCGCATCCATCCCACGCACGGAGTCTGCGCATGCATGCATGGGCGGCTGCGAGGCAGCGGCCCCCATTCCAAAGCAAGTGCGCTACTGCTCAGCACGGATGGGCGTGGTGGGTGCTGGAGCCGGCCCCGGATGCGGCTCCATACACTGCGGCGGGCGTCTACACGTGAATCGTGCCTGCTCGCACGGAAACGCGCGCTGGGAGACGCTGCGGGCATAAGGCCCTCGGCCGTTCAGGGTACATGTACTTCAAGGTTGAGCCCTTTGGCATGGATCGTTCATACCATGGTGAAAACCGCCCATCCCATCAGCACTGGGCACGTAAGCACCATTGGGCCAGATCAGTAGTACGGTGGGGGACCACGTGCGAACCCCTGGTGACGATCTGTTTTGCAGCCCTCACAAACCGACCTTTTGCGTGTTTGGCCGCGTAACTGGGTTGGCGGGAGGCCCCGTTAGGCCTGCAAGCCGTCCCTGCACCCCTCGGCCGCTCCTATGCGCACATGCCTGGCTGGCGGGTCAGGGTGGCCTGCTGTGCGTGCGTGGATGCCTGGCTATCTGAGAGGCGGGCCCCGGAGCTGGATCAGCCCCTGCATGGGTGGTTGGGTGCGCGTGGGTGGCGCTTTACTTGCGCACGCGCAGATGGATAGGTAGGCAGGGGGCGGGTCGTGCTGCCCTACCTACCTGCGCATCCATCCCACGCACGGAGTCTGCGCATGCATGCATGGGCGGCTGCGAGGCAGCGGCCCCCATTCCAAAGCAAGTGCGCTACTGCTCAGCACGGATGGGCGTGGTGGGTGCTGGAGCCGGCCCCGGATGCGGCTCCATACACTGCGGCGGGCGTCTACACGTGAATCGTGCCTGCTCGCACGGAAACGCGCGCTGGGAGACGCTGCGGGCATAAGGCCCTCGGCCGTTCAGGGTACATGTACTTCAAGGTTGAGCCCTTTGGCATGGATCGTTCATACCATGGTGAAAACCGCCCATCCCATCAGCACTGGGCACGTAAGCACCATTGGGCCAGATCAGTAGTACGGTGGGGGACCACGTGCGAACCCCTGGTGACGATCTGTTTTGCAGCCCTCACAAACCGACCTTTTGCGTGTTTGGCCGCGTAACTGGGTTGGCGGGAGGCCCCGTTAGGCCTGCAAGCCGTCCCTGCACCCCTCGGCCGCTCCTATGCGCACATGCCTGGCTGGCGGGTCAGGGTGGCCTGCTGTGCGTGCGTGGATGCCTGGCTATCTGAGAGGCGGGCCCCGGAGCTGGATCAGCCCCTGCATGGGTGGTTGGGTGCGCGTGGGTGGCGCTTTACTTGCGCACGCGCAGATGGATAGGTAGGCAGGGGGCGGGTCGTGCTGCCCTACCTACCTGCGCATCCATCCCACGCACGGAGTCTGCGCATGCATGCATGGGCGGCTGCGAGGCAGCGGCCCCCATTCCAAAGCAAGTGCGCTACTGCTCAGCACGGATGGGCGTGGTGGGTGCTGGAGCCGGCCCCGGATGCGGCTCCATACACTGCGGCGGGCGTCTACACGTGAATCGTGCCTGCTCGCACGGAAACGCGCGCTGGGAGACGCTGCGGGCATAAGGCCCTCGGCCGTTCAGGGTACATGTACTTCAAGGTTGAGCCCTTTGGCATGGATCGTTCATACCATGGTGAAAACCGCCCATCCCATCAGCACTGGGCACGTAAGCACCATTGGGCCAGATCAGTAGTACGGTGGGGGACCACGTGCGAACCCCTGGTGACGATCTGTTTTGCAGCCCTCACAAACCGACCTTTTGCGTGTTTGGCCGCGTAACTGGGTTGGCGGGAGGCCCCGTTAGGCCTGCAAGCCGTCCCTGCACCCCTCGGCCGCTCCTATGCGCACATGCCTGGCTGGCGGGTCAGGGTGGCCTGCTGTGCGTGCGTGGATGCCTGGCTATCTGAGAGGCGGGCCCCGGAGCTGGATCAGCCCCTGCATGGGTGGTTGGGTGCGCGTGGGTGGCGCTTTACTTGCGCACGCGCAGATGGATAGGTAGGCAGGGGGCGGGTCGTGCTGCCCTACCTACCTGCGCATCCATCCCACGCACGGAGTCTGCGCATGCATGCATGGGCGGCTGCGAGGCAGCGGCCCCCATTCCAAAGCAAGTGCGCTACTGCTCAGCACGGATGGGCGTGGTGGGTGCTGGAGCCGGCCCCGGATGCGGCTCCATACACTGCGGCGGGCGTCTACACGTGAATCGTGCCTGCTCGCACGGAAACGCGCGCTGGGAGACGCTGCGGGCATAAGGCCCTCGGCCGTTCAGGGTACATGTACTTCAAGGTTGAGCCCTTTGGCATGGATCGTTCATACCATGGTGAAAACCGCCCATCCCATCAGCACTGGGCACGTAAGCACCATTGGGCCAGATCAGTAGTACGGTGGGGGACCACGTGCGAACCCCTGGTGACGATCTGTTTTGCAGCCCTCACAAACCGACCTTTTGCGTGTTTGGCCGCGTAACTGGGTTGGCGGGAGGCCCCGTTAGGCCTGCAAGCCGTCCCTGCACCCCTCGGCCGCTCCTATGCGCACATGCCTGGCTGGCGGGTCAGGGTGGCCTGCTGTGCGTGCGTGGATGCCTGGCTATCTGAGAGGCGGGCCCCGGAGCTGGATCAGCCCCTGCATGGGTGGTTGGGTGCGCGTGGGTGGCGCTTTACTTGCGCACGCGCAGATGGATAGGTAGGCAGGGGGCGGGTCGTGCTGCCCTACCTACCTGCGCATCCATCCCACGCACGGAGTCTGCGCATGCATGCATGGGCGGCTGCGAGGCAGCGGCCCCCATTCCAAAGCAAGTGCGCTACTGCTCAGCACGGATGGGCGTGGTGGGTGCTGGAGCCGGCCCCGGATGCGGCTCCATACACTGCGGCGGGCGTCTACACGTGAATCGTGCCTGCTCGCACGGAAACGCGCGCTGGGAGACGCTGCGGGCATAAGGCCCTCGGCCGTTCAGGGTACATGTACTTCAAGGTTGAGCCCTTTGGCATGGATCGTTCATACCATGGTGAAAACCGCCCATCCCATCAGCACTGGGCACGTAAGCACCATTGGGCCAGATCAGTAGTACGGTGGGGGACCACGTGCGAACCCCTGGTGACGATCTGTTTTGCAGCCCTCACAAACCGACCTTTTGCGTGTTTGGCCGCGTAACTGGGTTGGCGGGAGGCCCCGTTAGGCCTGCAAGCCGTCCCTGCACCCCTCGGCCGCTCCTATGCGCACATGCCTGGCTGGCGGGTCAGGGTGGCCTGCTGTGCGTGCGTGGATGCCTGGCTATCTGAGAGGCGGGCCCCGGAGCTGGATCAGCCCCTGCATGGGTGGTTGGGTGCGCGTGGGTGGCGCTTTACTTGCGCACGCGCAGATGGATAGGTAGGCAGGGGGCGGGTCGTGCTGCCCTACCTACCTGCGCATCCATCCCACGCACGGAGTCTGCGCATGCATGCATGGGCGGCTGCGAGGCAGCGGCCCCCATTCCAAAGCAAGTGCGCTACTGCTCAGCACGGATGGGCGTGGTGGGTGCTGGAGCCGGCCCCGGATGCGGCTCCATACACTGCGGCGGGCGTCTACACGTGAATCGTGCCTGCTCGCACGGAAACGCGCGCTGGGAGACGCTGCGGGCATAAGGCCCTCGGCCGTTCAGGGTACATGTACTTCAAGGTTGAGCCCTTTGGCATGGATCGTTCATACCATGGTGAAAACCGCCCATCCCATCAGCACTGGGCACGTAAGCACCATTGGGCCAGATCAGTAGTACGGTGGGGGACCACGTGCGAACCCCTGGTGACGATCTGTTTTGCAGCCCTCACAAACCGACCTTTTGCGTGTTTGGCCGCGTAACTGGGTTGGCGGGAGGCCCCGTTAGGCCTGCAAGCCGTCCCTGCACCCCTCGGCCGCTCCTATGCGCACATGCCTGGCTGGCGGGTCAGGGTGGCCTGCTGTGCGTGCGTGGATGCCTGGCTATCTGAGAGGCGGGCCCCGGAGCTGGATCAGCCCCTGCATGGGTGGTTGGGTGCGCGTGGGTGGCGCTTTACTTGCGCACGCGCAGATGGATAGGTAGGCAGGGGGCGGGTCGTGCTGCCCTACCTACCTGCGCATCCATCCCACGCACGGAGTCTGCGCATGCATGCATGGGCGGCTGCGAGGCAGCGGCCCCCATTCCAAAGCAAGTGCGCTACTGCTCAGCACGGATGGGCGTGGTGGGTGCTGGAGCCGGCCCCGGATGCGGCTCCATACACTGCGGCGGGCGTCTACACGTGAATCGTGCCTGCTCGCACGGAAACGCGCGCTGGGAGACGCTGCGGGCATAAGGCCCTCGGCCGTTCAGGGTACATGTACTTCAAGGTTGAGCCCTTTGGCATGGATCGTTCATACCATGGTGAAAACCGCCCATCCCATCAGCACTGGGCACGTAAGCACCATTGGGCCAGATCAGTAGTACGGTGGGGGACCACGTGCGAACCCCTGGTGACGATCTGTTTTGCAGCCCTCACAAACCGACCTTTTGCGTGTTTGGCCGCGTAACTGGGTTGGCGGGAGGCCCCGTTAGGCCTGCAAGCCGTCCCTGCACCCCTCGGCCGCTCCTATGCGCACATGCCTGGCTGGCGGGTCAGGGTGGCCTGCTGTGCGTGCGTGGATGCCTGGCTATCTGAGAGGCGGGCCCCGGAGCTGGATCAGCCCCTGCATGGGTGGTTGGGTGCGCGTGGGTGGCGCTTTACTTGCGCACGCGCAGATGGATAGGTAGGCAGGGGGCGGGTCGTGCTGCCCTACCTACCTGCGCATCCATCCCACGCACGGAGTCTGCGCATGCATGCATGGGCGGCTGCGAGGCAGCGGCCCCCATTCCAAAGCAAGTGCGCTACTGCTCAGCACGGATGGGCGTGGTGGGTGCTGGAGCCGGCCCCGGATGCGGCTCCATACACTGCGGCGGGCGTCTACACGTGAATCGTGCCTGCTCGCACGGAAACGCGCGCTGGGAGACGCTGCGGGCATAAGGCCCTCGGCCGTTCAGGGTACATGTACTTCAAGGTTGAGCCCTTTGGCATGGATCGTTCATACCATGGTGAAAACCGCCCATCCCATCAGCACTGGGCACGTAAGCACCATTGGGCCAGATCAGTAGTACGGTGGGGGACCACGTGCGAACCCCTGGTGACGATCTGTTTTGCAGCCCTCACAAACCGACCTTTTGCGTGTTTGGCCGCGTAACTGGGTTGGCGGGAGGCCCCGTTAGGCCTGCAAGCCGTCCCTGCACCCCTCGGCCGCTCCTATGCGCACATGCCTGGCTGGCGGGTCAGGGTGGCCTGCTGTGCGTGCGTGGATGCCTGGCTATCTGAGAGGCGGGCCCCGGAGCTGGATCAGCCCCTGCATGGGTGGTTGGGTGCGCGTGGGTGGCGCTTTACTTGCGCACGCGCAGATGGATAGGTAGGCAGGGGGCGGGTCGTGCTGCCCTACCTACCTGCGCATCCATCCCACGCACGGAGTCTGCGCATGCATGCATGGGCGGCTGCGAGGCAGCGGCCCCCATTCCAAAGCAAGTGCGCTACTGCTCAGCACGGATGGGCGTGGTGGGTGCTGGAGCCGGCCCCGGATGCGGCTCCATACACTGCGGCGGGCGTCTACACGTGAATCGTGCCTGCTCGCACGGAAACGCGCGCTGGGAGACGCTGCGGGCATAAGGCCCTCGGCCGTTCAGGGTACATGTACTTCAAGGTTGAGCCCTTTGGCATGGATCGTTCATACCATGGTGAAAACCGCCCATCCCATCAGCACTGGGCACGTAAGCACCATTGGGCCAGATCAGTAGTACGGTGGGGGACCACGTGCGAACCCCTGGTGACGATCTGTTTTGCAGCCCTCACAAACCGACCTTTTGCGTGTTTGGCCGCGTAACTGGGTTGGCGGGAGGCCCCGTTAGGCCTGCAAGCCGTCCCTGCACCCCTCGGCCGCTCCTATGCGCACATGCCTGGCTGGCGGGTCAGGGTGGCCTGCTGTGCGTGCGTGGATGCCTGGCTATCTGAGAGGCGGGCCCCGGAGCTGGATCAGCCCCTGCATGGGTGGTTGGGTGCGCGTGGGTGGCGCTTTACTTGCGCACGCGCAGATGGATAGGTAGGCAGGGGGCGGGTCGTGCTGCCCTACCTACCTGCGCATCCATCCCACGCACGGAGTCTGCGCATGCATGCATGGGCGGCTGCGAGGCAGCGGCCCCCATTCCAAAGCAAGTGCGCTACTGCTCAGCACGGATGGGCGTGGTGGGTGCTGGAGCCGGCCCCGGATGCGGCTCCATACACTGCGGCGGGCGTCTACACGTGAATCGTGCCTGCTCGCACGGAAACGCGCGCTGGGAGACGCTGCGGGCATAAGGCCCTCGGCCGTTCAGGGTACATGTACTTCAAGGTTGAGCCCTTTGGCATGGATCGTTCATACCATGGTGAAAACCGCCCATCCCATCAGCACTGGGCACGTAAGCACCATTGGGCCAGATCAGTAGTACGGTGGGGGACCACGTGCGAACCCCTGGTGACGATCTGTTTTGCAGCCCTCACAAACCGACCTTTTGCGTGTTTGGCCGCGTAACTGGGTTGGCGGGAGGCCCCGTTAGGCCTGCAAGCCGTCCCTGCACCCCTCGGCCGCTCCTATGCGCACATGCCTGGCTGGCGGGTCAGGGTGGCCTGCTGTGCGTGCGTGGATGCCTGGCTATCTGAGAGGCGGGCCCCGGAGCTGGATCAGCCCCTGCATGGGTGGTTGGGTGCGCGTGGGTGGCGCTTTACTTGCGCACGCGCAGATGGATAGGTAGGCAGGGGGCGGGTCGTGCTGCCCTACCTACCTGCGCATCCATCCCACGCACGGAGTCTGCGCATGCATGCATGGGCGGCTGCGAGGCAGCGGCCCCCATTCCAAAGCAAGTGCGCTACTGCTCAGCACGGATGGGCGTGGTGGGTGCTGGAGCCGGCCCCGGATGCGGCTCCATACACTGCGGCGGGCGTCTACACGTGAATCGTGCCTGCTCGCACGGAAACGCGCGCTGGGAGACGCTGCGGGCATAAGGCCCTCGGCCGTTCAGGGTACATGTACTTCAAGGTTGAGCCCTTTGGCATGGATCGTTCATACCATGGTGAAAACCGCCCATCCCATCAGCACTGGGCACGTAAGCACCATTGGGCCAGATCAGTAGTACGGTGGGGGACCACGTGCGAACCCCTGGTGACGATCTGTTTTGCAGCCCTCACAAACCGACCTTTTGCGTGTTTGGCCGCGTAACTGGGTTGGCGGGAGGCCCCGTTAGGCCTGCAAGCCGTCCCTGCACCCCTCGGCCGCTCCTATGCGCACATGCCTGGCTGGCGGGTCAGGGTGGCCTGCTGTGCGTGCGTGGATGCCTGGCTATCTGAGAGGCGGGCCCCGGAGCTGGATCAGCCCCTGCATGGGTGGTTGGGTGCGCGTGGGTGGCGCTTTACTTGCGCACGCGCAGATGGATAGGTAGGCAGGGGGCGGGTCGTGCTGCCCTACCTACCTGCGCATCCATCCCACGCACGGAGTCTGCGCATGCATGCATGGGCGGCTGCGAGGCAGCGGCCCCCATTCCAAAGCAAGTGCGCTACTGCTCAGCACGGATGGGCGTGGTGGGTGCTGGAGCCGGCCCCGGATGCGGCTCCATACACTGCGGCGGGCGTCTACACGTGAATCGTGCCTGCTCGCACGGAAACGCGCGCTGGGAGACGCTGCGGGCATAAGGCCCTCGGCCGTTCAGGGTACATGTACTTCAAGGTTGAGCCCTTTGGCATGGATCGTTCATACCATGGTGAAAACCGCCCATCCCATCAGCACTGGGCACGTAAGCACCATTGGGCCAGATCAGTAGTACGGTGGGGGACCACGTGCGAACCCCTGGTGACGATCTGTTTTGCAGCCCTCACAAACCGACCTTTTGCGTGTTTGGCCGCGTAACTGGGTTGGCGGGAGGCCCCGTTAGGCCTGCAAGCCGTCCCTGCACCCCTCGGCCGCTCCTATGCGCACATGCCTGGCTGGCGGGTCAGGGTGGCCTGCTGTGCGTGCGTGGATGCCTGGCTATCTGAGAGGCGGGCCCCGGAGCTGGATCAGCCCCTGCATGGGTGGTTGGGTGCGCGTGGGTGGCGCTTTACTTGCGCACGCGCAGATGGATAGGTAGGCAGGGGGCGGGTCGTGCTGCCCTACCTACCTGCGCATCCATCCCACCGCACGGAGTCTGCGCATGCATGCATGGGCGGCTGCGAGGCAGCGGCCCCCATTCCAAAGCAAGTGCGCTACTGCTCAGCACGGATGGGCGTGGTGGGTGCTGGAGCCGGCCCCGGATGCGGCTCCATACACTGCGGCGGGCGTCTACACGTGAATCGTGCCTGCTCGCACGGAAACGCGCGCTGGGAGACGCTGCGGGCATAAGGCCCTCGGCCGTTCAGGGTACATGTACTTCAAGGTTGAGCCCTTTGGCATGGATCGTTCATACCATGGTGAAAACCGCCCATCCCATCAGCACTGGGCACGTAAGCACCATTGGGCCAGATCAGTAGTACGGTGGGGGACCACGTGCGAACCCCTGGTGACGATCTGTTTTGCAGCCCTCACAAACCGACCTTTTGCGTGTTTGGCCGCGTAACTGGGTTGGCGGGAGGCCCCGTTAGGCCTGCAAGCCGTCCCTGCACCCCTCGGCCGCTCCTATGCGCACATGCCTGGCTGGCGGGTCAGGGTGGCCTGCTGTGCGTGCGTGGATGCCTGGCTATCTGAGAGGCGGGCCCCGGAGCTGGATCAGCCCCTGCATGGGTGGTTGGGTGCGCGTGGGTGGCGCTTTACTTGCGCACGCGCAGATGGATAGGTAGGCAGGGGGCGGGTCGTGCTGCCCTACCTACCTGCGCATCCATCCCACCGCACGGAGTCTGCGCATGCATGCATGGGCGGCTGCGAGGCAGCGGCCCCCATTCCAAAGCAAGTGCGCTACTGCTCAGCACGGATGGGCGTGGTGGGTGCTGGAGCCGGCCCCGGATGCGGCTCCATACACTGCGGCGGGCGTCTACACGTGAATCGTGCCTGCTCGCACGGAAACGCGCGCTGGGAGACGCTGCGGGCATAAGGCCCTCGGCCGTTCAGGGTACATGTACTTCAAGGTTGAGCCCTTTGGCATGGATCGTTCATACCATGGTGAAAACCGCCCATCCCATCAGCACTGGGCACGTAAGCACCATTGGGCCAGATCAGTAGTACGGTGGGGGACCACGTGCGAACCCCTGGTGACGATCTGTTTTGCAGCCCTCACAAACCGACCTTTTGCGTGTTTGGCCGCGTAACTGGGTTGGCGGGAGGCCCCGTTAGGCCTGCAAGCCGTCCCTGCACCCCTCGGCCGCTCCTATGCGCACATGCCTGGCTGGCGGGTCAGGGTGGCCTGCTGTGCGTGCGTGGATGCCTGGCTATCTGAGAGGCGGGCCCCGGAGCTGGATCAGCCCCTGCATGGGTGGTTGGGTGCGCGTGGGTGGCGCTTTACTTGCGCACGCGCAGATGGATAGGTAGGCAGGGGGCGGGTCGTGCTGCCCTACCTACCTGCGCATCCATCCCACGCACGGAGTCTGCGCATGCATGCATGGGCGGCTGCGAGGCAGCGGCCCCCATTCCAAAGCAAGTGCGCTACTGCTCAGCACGGATGGGCGTGGTGGGTGCTGGAGCCGGCCCCGGATGCGGCTCCATACACTGCGGCGGGCGTCTACACGTGAATCGTGCCTGCTCGCACGGAAACGCGCGCTGGGAGACGCTGCGGGCATAAGGCCCTCGGCCGTTCAGGGTACATGTACTTCAAGGTTGAGCCCTTTGGCATGGATCGTTCATACCATGGTGAAAACCGCCCATCCCATCAGCACTGGGCACGTAAGCACCATTGGGCCAGATCAGTAGTACGGTGGGGGACCACGTGCGAACCCCTGGTGACGATCTGTTTTGCAGCCCTCACAAACCGACCTTTTGCGTGTTTGGCCGCGTAACTGGGTTGGCGGGAGGCCCCGTTAGGCCTGCAAGCCGTCCCTGCACCCCTCGGCCGCTCCTATGCGCACATGCCTGGCTGGCGGGTCAGGGTGGCCTGCTGTGCGTGCGTGGATGCCTGGCTATCTGAGAGGCGGGCCCCGGAGCTGGATCAGCCCCTGCATGGGTGGTTGGGTGCGCGTGGGTGGCGCTTTACTTGCGCACGCGCAGATGGATAGGTAGGCAGGGGGCGGGTCGTGCTGCCCTACCTACCTGCGCATCCATCCCACGCACGGAGTCTGCGCATGCATGCATGGGCGGCTGCGAGGCAGCGGCCCCCATTCCAAAGCAAGTGCGCTACTGCTCAGCACGGATGGGCGTGGTGGGTGCTGGAGCCGGCCCCGGATGCGGCTCCATACACTGCGGCGGGCGTCTACACGTGAATCGTGCCTGCTCGCACGGAAACGCGCGCTGGGAGACGCTGCGGGCATAAGGCCCTCGGCCGTTCAGGGTACATGTACTTCAAGGTTGAGCCCTTTGGCATGGATCGTTCATACCATGGTGAAAACCGCCCATCCCATCAGCACTGGGCACGTAAGCACCATTGGGCCAGATCAGTAGTACGGTGGGGGACCACGTGCGAACCCCTGGTGACGATCTGTTTTGCAGCCCTCACAAACCGACCTTTTGCGTGTTTGGCCGCGTAACTGGGTTGGCGGGAGGCCCCGTTAGGCCTGCAAGCCGTCCCTGCACCCCTCGGCCGCTCCTGAGTGC